>JAEQBH010008973.1:0-62275 GCA_016808115.1 Tetrastigma voinierianum
GGTTGAGAACCTATAAATTTTCTAGATATTGGATGAAAAAATGGAACTTTCCATTAGATTTGCCTCGGGAAATCTAGTTACCCAAACAAATTTCGTCGAATTCTGAGACAGTTAGATTTTCACTTTTTTCGGGGTTATGGGTGTCCAAAGACTCCTAGGTATGAGATTGTTTACGAAAATCTCAGAAGTGGGAAATATCTTGAGTTAAGTTCATGGGATATAAGTTGAACTTGAACGAAGACGAATAAATCACTTCAATCCAAAATCAGACTTGAACAAGGGTAGACATGTGGCACGATGTAATAACACATCGAACTTAAACTTAAGTTGGGACAAAAAAGGAATTAGGCCAAAAAGAGCTAATTTTCCTAGTTTGATCGAAAGAGAGAGGAGAGGAGAGCCAAGGCTTCCTCACAAGATCTACGGAGTTTCGTTGGTTGGTTTTCACCGGGTCAAGAACAAAAATTCATCGCATCGACGAAGGGTACGCATGGGTACCTAAAAAGAGGGATTTCGCTAAAGATCCAAGAGGGGTGATTTCGGGAAGTTGAAGTTGTTGGGTTTAGGAGACTTCCTACCGGTGTATCGCGCTCTCAGAGGTAAAGGATTCTTCCTACCTTGGCTTACTTTCCATTTTTGGGCCGAGGAAAAGGGATTTTCTTTTAAGGGCCTATTTGGAGAAAAAAAAACAGGGTTTTCGGGTTTTGCTCGATGTTTCTTCGAAAGTTCACCTAGGCGAAAATGTGAATCTTCCCATGGAAGATTGGTTCTTCGCCTAGGCGAAGGGATGGTTTGCCTAGGCAAAGGGGTCCGCCTAAGCATGGGCATGTACGCCTCAAAGCAGCCAGGATGTTGAAGATGGACTCTCCGTCCACTCAGGTGAGCCTCGCGACTATCCGAGGCTTCATGCCAGGGCCTATTTAGTGGCCTGCCCCGTGGCCTGGCTGTGATCGCTGTGGGCTTACTTCGGGGCCATCATGCGCTGACTTGCTCAGTGTGTCATTTCGACTAAGAGTGACATGTTCGATGTCAATGTGTGTGCTCTAATGATTCGTGCTACCTAGTAGGTGGTGATGCGAATCAACAAAATTTATATTCCTAAGTCTCCTACCGGCCGTGAGTCAAGCTACCGCAGTATAGTGGTCTAGGGTCGAACACAGTGATGGGTTTTCTTCGCATAAATGATTCGAGGAAGTAAAAATGGTGAATTAATTGGATTTTAAGGCTTGTAAAAATAGGAGCTTGATGGTTTGAAAACCGAAATTTAAATAAAATAAATAAAATAGAACTCGTCAAGATTTGGGCCACTGAGTTTAAGATCCTAGGCTAACCGAGAGGTCTCAGGGTTAATTTTCGCTGGGAGGATGACATATAGTCATCTCCGAACCTGATCTTCATTTGGCATTAAAACCTAAACCCTAATACTTTTCCTTTCGATAGAAAGCATTTATTTAACATTTATGGTTCCCACAAGAAAAATCTATCTCACTCATCCTACAATGATTCCTAAAGGGTAACCAATGAGTCCTCAATGGATCTAAAAATAAGAATCCACAACCCTAAAAGATTACCAAGTATTGATCAAAGTGGATGCACTTACGCTGAAACCCTAACCCTTAACCTACCTCGGCCTGTGAATGGCAACTAATGGATATTAGTGTATCTAAAGCTAAGAATACACTAAACCCTAAAAGCTTACATATCACAAAAGAAAGTACATCAAAAAGCTTTAAACCTAGAGTTAGAAATTTGGGAACCAAAATGTAAAACCCACAAGGTGGAAAATGTGTGGGAACCACTAACAAATTTCAAGCAGATCCTTCCCCAAGAGTCTTTTACTTCAAGAAGGAAGTGGTTTAGCTTCACCATCCCCAAGTCACATCCTTGAGGCGCTGGGCAACCAAGAAATGGAGAGAAAGAGGGAGAGAGAAGAGAGAAAACTGGAAACAAAAGTCATTACAGATCAAAGATTAAAGTTAGGGTTACAAAAATTCATAAGTTAGCTTTATACCAACCCAATGTGTGAAATAACAAAAGACCTAAAATATGAAATTACAATAGGGACAAAGTGGTAATTATACAACGAGGTCAGTTTGAATCAAAAAATATCAAAATCAAAAAGGTACCATTTTCGTTATGCAGGAATTTTCGCTAGCATATTAAATTTTGCTAGTTAGCTTGCTCGCTAAGCCAGCTTAACATGGTAAGAGATAGCCAAATGGAAAATTCGCTATCTACAAAGAATTTTAGCTATGAAATTCACAGTTCATTGAAACACCGTACAGCGAAAATTTGCATTTTCGTTATGCACAGTAATTTTCATATCATATGAAAAATTCCAGCGTAGCGAATTTGGCTCTCGCTTCATCATCGTTCCATTGATTCCCCGTCCGCGGTCGCCGCTCCACCGCATACCGCAAACCTCGCTACTTCCGCCATTTTTCTTCAATTTTCTTCCCGCTTTGAAATTTCATTCCCGCTTGTCAAATTGATATGAGACCATATGAAATTGGTGAAAATCAACCCGAATTTTGGTTATGATTGGATCGACACGATAATTGCCTCCAATTCCTAAAACTACAAAAACAGAAATTCTCGAATGCAATTAGAAGTGCAATAGGGACCTCAACATGTCAATTGGTTAATTATAATACTAAGACAATGTAAAGCGCCAAACTATTAAAATGGTTCAAAATAAAAATTTTTCGACACTAATCACACCCTTAACCTACACATTACAGTTCTTAGCAATGAAAGAAAGAAAGTAGTAAAATACATATAAACTATAACAAAATAATGTGCAATAAAAATCTATATTTCAAAAGGTTGTGAATGAGTAATGCCTAACCTAAGTAAGAATCATCAAACCCTTATCCAATAACCATTTCGAGAATGAATGCCATACAAAATTGAGTATCAAAAGAGCCTTACCCGTGAATCAACCAGAAACTTCCAATCAAAATCTAAGCATTTATTTTATCGCCTCTCAACAATAAACCGTTAAACCGCACTCTCCCCCAACCTAGCACACTACGACCTAGCATGCTAACCAACCTGAAGACAGATCAGACTCCACCTCTTATTCCACACCATTTCAGTCGTAGGGTGCACGCTGAGGAATCGACCTCACCAAAGTCCACATGTAACGGGATCTACCGATGACCCCAACCAATTAAGGCTAGGGCACCAAGTCATAAGGATCTTTCGACCACAAACTCTACAGTTTCACTCGACTTCGAACGATTTCAGACTCCAACACCTACAACCGCATAAACTCCACCCATCCACTCCATGTATCGAACACTAAGTCGGTGACTCCCAACCGAAGGCTTAGTGGCACTGGCTTAAAAGGCTTTCGCCATATACCCCTGACCGTGTTAAGGGCTCTCAAGGCAAAGTGTTGCAATTTTTATTCTTTTCTTTTCTTTTCTTTCTTTTCTTTCTTTTCTTTTTTTTTTTTCTTCTTTTTTCTTTTCTACATGTGGGTCCTTAACCTATTAAAGGCGGTCAATGAAACTAGGGTAGGTTATGCAAAGTAAAGGAGGTTGCGTAGTTTTTCAGCCTATCATTGAAACCTAATGTGCTCGGTGTGTGGTTAGTTAAAGGTGGAAGAAAAATGGTCGAAAACAACTAGAATTCAACTAATCATCCACTAATTAGGCATGGAATCAATCTAACATCAATAGAATTGGACAAAGCAAATTTCTAACTTGCAAAGTTAGTAAAACCACAAAAATTTTGATCAAATGGGTTCGAATTTTAAAAAAATAAGTTGTTTAGTATAACAGCTTTATAGAAAGGGAACCCAAATGCCCAATCGAACATCACAAATCAAGCCGCACAAATAATAACAAAACATAATATGTGCCACTTCCTTTGCTAATTCTCCCCTAACCTCAACATCTCTGTGTCCTAAATGGGCCTGATTGGAAAATTAGAGAAGGAAGTGTTACCTCCTTGATGAGATGATCATTTCTGGATAGGAGACCCTCGCAAGCTTTCCATCGACACCTTATTCACCCGCTTTGTTTCAAATAAAACAAGCATAGAAGAAGAAAAGAGAGGAAAAAGGGACCAGTTGGAGCATTTTTAAATTACACTTTTATAATAATCTCAAAAATGTTTTTTCTGGCCATATTTGGATTCTACACTCTCTAAGCTTTCCAACTGCTCAAGAACGCCAAAACCAGCCCCATTTAAAAAAGCTTATGAATTAAAAAATTTCGTCAAGCATAAGACTTTCGCTAGCCTACTGAAATTCGTTAGCTACTGAAAATTTGATATAGCGAAAATTTCGCTATGTTTATAATTTTTGCTATGTCTAATAGCGAAATTTTTTTGATTTTTTTTATTTTTTTGAATTCTTTTTTGGAAAAATCAAATAAAATAAAAATAAAAAATAATAATAATATATATATATATATATATATATATATATATATATATATATATATAAAACGTATTTTTTTTTAAATCTAAATTTTTTTTAAGAGACAAATTATATATATATATATATATATATATATATATATATATATATATATATATATATATATATATATATATATAAAATATAATAAAAATAAAAAACTTTTTTTTGAAATAAAAATAATATATATAAAATAAAATAAAATAATATATAAAGAAAAACAAACGTTTTTTTTTTAATATATAAAATAAAATATAAAATCAAATCAAATCAAATGGAAGTACTGTGCGCTGTTTTGTCCTGTAGTGGAGGCCACTGTTGATTTCAAGATACATCAGGCATTTCGGCTAAGCCAAGAAAACGACCGTTCCTAATAAATTTTCCACTCGTCTCACAAAATTGCCAGTTAGCTTAAATTTCGCTAAATTTTACGAAAATTCCATCTATAAATAAATTCGCATTTCGCTAGAATTGGAAATTTTCGTTATAGTTGCGAAAATCTTCTGCTTGCTGATTTTCAATCCAGACTTCAAAATTTACATTTCTGCTTCAAAATTTGCACACAAACTGCAAAAATTAACACAAGAAAAATTAGGAAAAATTGCAGAAAAGAAAAAATTAATTTAAAAACATAAATTAACTAAAAATTAGATAAAATCTAAGAAGAAAAATTAACGAAATCAAAATAAAATACAATAAAATAAAACAAAGCAAGAAAATTAAAACAAAAATGTGGTGAGGACTGTTTCCAAACCACCCTCAGCCTTCAGGTCAGCTGAACTGAAGTGAGCTCAAATGCGGGTTCTGGTGCTCCAAATCAACCGCACCGAACCATCCACTATGCCACGCAAGATGAGCAACGCCATCTTTAAGGTAGTGGCAAAACTCGTATTAAACGCCACTAATCTCAAGCCAATGTGCAAAGGATGGGTCGACTTGGCTGGTGGTTGCTTTCTGTGGGTTTCAATGGGATTGTGATGCAGTGGAGGCAAGATATAGATTTGATCTGGAGGGGCCGCTAGCAAAGGGGCTTTGGTGGCTTAGGCAAAGGGCAAAGGATTCAAGTTCCCGATCAAGGTCAAGGATGTGCTCCCAGTGGCTCTTCCCCCAAAGCTTCTATACCACTACCCTCCCCGCCATCAAGGCACCGGACCGCTCTTCTTTTCCAAGACCAAAAAGTACACCTGATTCGGGGCATCCCGTGCCCTCAGAGCTTCGATCGATTCCATTTTCAATTCCCTCCCGAGGTCGCAATTGAGCTTGTTCACCCACAATAGTGTGCCGCCAAGCACCTTCTCCGCATTCTCCTCCTCTGATAAACAAACTGATTGGTGAGCTGAGATGGATTCTCGTAGGATGTCCAATTTTGGATCAATTTTGCTTGGAACCCATCCACCTCCTTGTTCAGTGAGCCTAATCGGCCCCAATTTCTATTAGCTTGAACATTCACTACCTTATTATCCTCTATGAAATCAAGTTCCACTTGTTCGCTTCAAATTCAGGATGGCTTGCTCAACAGGGATAAGGGCAGGGGTTGTTGTTTCGAGAAGCTGGCATATGGATGTTCGTGATGCATATTGTGGAGGCCCTGTCTCTATGAGGAATTTGTGTGGATTCCCAACTATGGTTGTAAGTACTACCATATGGTGAACTCATCCTTTGGTTTCTATAGTCCTCATGGACATGTGTTTCCCAGTTACCTCCATAAGGTACTCACTGTATTGCTCTCCCTCTAAGTGCTCCATTTGGTTCAATTCAAGTTCTTGAGGGAGATTGACTTTAAGTAGCCTGCCTTCTAGGTTTCTAATCCACTGGGAATGGATTCCTGCAGCAAAAACAGGGTACACAAAAACAACATTTAAAACGATCCCGCATCACGTTTTTTTTTTTTTTTTTTTTTTTTATTTTATAGTGAAATGTACAGAAAACAAACTCACAATGAAAATAAAAGGAAAATTTCACCTTAACTTGTGATGAAGATCACAAGTGTTCCATACCACAGAATGTACTTTAGGCACCATCCCCTGAACGGCGCCATTTGGATTCGTACAATGGTAGTAAGGATGCGAATCAACAAAATTTATATTCCTGTTCTCCTACTGCCGTAGTCAAGCCACGCAAAGATAGCGGTTCCAGGTTGAACACAGAGATGAGTTTTCTTCTGCATAAATGATTTGAGTGAAGTCAAAAAATGGTGAATTAAATTTGATTTTAAGGCTTGGTAAAAACAAGGAGTCAGAGTGGTTTGAAAACCTAAATTTAAATAAAATAAAATGTAAAATAACCCGCTTGAAGTATTTGGGCTACTCAAGCTTAAGATCCTAGGCTAACCGAGAGGTCCCTGTGTTAATTTCTTCATGGCTGAGGATGACATATAGTCATCTCCGAACCGGATTCTACATTTCAAGAAACCAAACCCTAATAATTTTCCTTTGATAGAAAACATTTATTTAACATTTGTGGTTCCCGATGCTGAAAAAATCTATCTTGACTCATCCTACAATGATTCGTGAAGGGTAACTAATGGTCTCAATGGATCTAAAAATAAGAATCCACCGAACCCTAAAAGATTACCAAGTATTGATCAAAGGATGCACTTACGTTGAAACCCTAACTTAACCTACCTCGGCTCGTGAATGGCAACTAATGGATATTAGTGTATCTAAAGCTACACTATACTAAACCCTAAAAGCTTGCCAAGTATTGGCCAAAGAAAGTACATCAAAGTTTTTAAACCTAGAGTTAGAAAATTGGGAACCAAAATGTAAACCCGTCACAGGAAAAACAAAGGGAACCACCAAGAATTTCTCGTGATTCTTCCCCCAAAGAGGCCTTTACTCAAGAAGGAGTGGTTTTAGCCACTCATCCTCCAAGTTGTCATCCTTGGAGGGTGTTTGGCAACCAAGAAAGGGAGAGAAATAGGAGAGAGAAGAGAGGAACCAAGAAAGTACATCAAAAAGCTTTAAACCTAGAGTTAGAAATTTGGGAACCAAAATGTAAACCTCACGCGTGAAAAACAAGGGAACCACCAGCTACACTGCATCCTTCCCCCAAAGAGTCTTTGCTCAAGAAGAGGGCGGTTTTAGCTTTCACTCATCCCTCCAAGTTGTCATCCTTGGAGGGTGTTTGGCAAAACCAAGAAAGGAGGAAATAGGAGAGAGAAGTATAAACTGAAACAAAGTCACAGACCGAAGATTAAAGTTAGGTTACAAATTCATAAGTTGGCTTTTATAGCCAACCCAATGTGTGTGAAATGACAAAAGACCTAAAATATGAAATTACTAATAGGGACAAAGTGGTAATTATACAAAACGAGGTCGCTTGGAATCAAAAATATCAAAATCGTATACCATTTTATGCAGTGAATTTCCGCTAGCATATTGTACTTAGTACATGAATTTTCATAAGCTACGAATCGACAAACAGATAGCGAAATGGAAAATTTCATATCTACAGTGATCGCTAGCTAGCGAAATTTCAATAGTCTAGGGAAAAATGAGACCGCGCATAGCTTAAAATTTGCATTGCCATGCACGCACTTTCGCATCATAGCGAAAATCCCAGCAGAGCGAATTTCGCTTCCCGCTCATCACTGCTCCATTGATTCCGCTCTCGCTACCGCCGCCTGACCGTGATCCCGCAACCTCGGCCGCTTGCCATTTTTCTTCAATTTTCTTCCCGCTTTGAAATTCCTTCATTCCCGGCTTGTCGAAATTGATATGAGACCATATGAAATCGTGAAAATCAACCCGACTTTGGTTATGATTGGATTGACAGATAATTTGGCCTCCACCCCGCAAAACTACAAAAACAAATTTCTGAATACAATTAGAAGTGCACAATAGGGACCCGAACATGTCAATTGGGTTAACACTATAATAATTTTAGTACACAAAAACACTCAAAACCCCTTATTAAAAATGGGTTCAAATAGCACTTGGACACTAATCATCTAATATGTTGACATGTGATGAGTTTGTATGTGCAAATGGCCATGACATGGCTTGATTGTGAGTGCGCCACAACTTGACAATGTAGTGACCTCGTTTGACACATGAGTACTCCAACGTATTGACATGTGATGAATTGTTATGTGCAATGGCCATTACATGGCTTGCTTGTGTGTGTCATTGCTTGATCATAGAATGACATGTTGAATGTGAATGTTGATATATGCTTGTATGATATATTGACATGAATGAAATGATGTATGGAAGTCATATGCAGGTGATGTGATTGTCCATGACACCGGTAAGTGGTATGGATTGTGTTGTCCATGTAGCATTCATTATGCATGTGACATGATATAACATGCAATGGCATACCGCACGTATATGCACGGGACATCGTGATTAAACGGGTGTAGTTCATGGTTGGTAACCGACACCGCGCTTGGTTTTTGACGGTGGGCTTGCAAATGGGACACCATCCAACAAAGTCACACGGTTGAATAAATGGTAAAGAAAATATGTGACTCCGTATCAAGAAGAAGGGATAGATCCTCTCTTTCGGGTGAAAACCCGCCAATTATGGTCAGACATAGTCCCTAGTGGTGAAAGGCCATAAAATTGTATGGGTTTGTGAAACCCATGCTGGGACACTAAAAATATGCTACCCATGAAAAGGCGCATGGTTTTGAATGTAAAATGATTATTGTGATGTATCATCCAAAAAGCTTTTGGTTTATAAACAAATGAAATTTATTTTGAAAAATGATCATTGGATGTCATCCGTAATGATACTTATCACATGGCTTAGGCGTTATGTGAGGTAGTCGGTGAGGACTCCGGTGCATGGTACATGGTGAGTCTCATCTCATTTCATGACATGGCATGTAGGATTCCATGTAGAATTGGCATGTTCTTACTGAATGAATGGGAAATGTCAGTAAACATCAATGTGCACTTAAAGGGAGTAGCCCTCAGAGGAGGTATTCTCTCCGGGCGTGGCTCAATCTTTATGGGACAACCCTTTAGGGTGCAGGGCTCACAATCGATGGACGGTGCTGACGAGCCGTGATTGCAAAGAGGCACATGGGGCCTTGATAAATCCTTTTGTAAAAAGTGCTTGAAAACTAGTTCTAGCATGTGTTTCAGAGAAAAGAATTGTGATTAAATTTTTTTTGGACTATTGCCAATATAGTCGGGTATGTAATAATGGTAAGAGAGTCTATTTTAGTGTATTATTCTCATATCTGCAACGTAAATATGGATGAATGGGTCTAGATACAAAGGGGCGTTTTGAGGTGGTGCCGAGTAACATTGGTGCCCAAAAGTAATTGGTACTCGTTTGGTACCAAGACTTAGGTGCACTATGACCTAAGGTAGTAATTCCGAAGGTTGACTATTAGTCAATGAGCCCCTTGGATCTTGGGGCGTCATAAAACGTGCCTTATATTTCTCAATAAATCCATATGGTTTAATTTCCTTTTAAAGATCCATTTACAACCTATGGTTTTAGCACCATGAGGCAAGTCTACTATATCCCAAGTATGGTTATGTATTATTGATTCAATTTCACTATTAATGGCCTTCTTCCATAAAGGTGCATCAAATGAAGTCATAGCTTCCTTATAGGATCTAGGGCCGTCATCAACTAGGAAAGTGTAAAAGTCGTCACCAAGATTAGTCCATTTTCTTTTTCTTTTGCTTCTTCGCTTTGTCTGTAAGGTTCACTAGACTCAATTCTAAGATTTCTTTTGAACTTGTCATTGGCCATTGCTCTAAGAAAAAAATATTTTCAAAGAAGTTAGCATTCGTAGTCTCAATTATAGAGTTCACTTCCAATAGGCCATTTTTTGATTTGATGACAAGAAACCTACAGGCAGCACTATTCTCTAAATAACCAATAAATGCTGCATCAAAGGTTTTATGACCTAACTTTCTTTCTTCGTCATAAAAGTACATTTAAGCAAACACCCCCACACTTTTAGGTATCCAATGTTAGGTGCATATCCTTTCCATAACTCATAGGGAGTCTTACTAGTCTTCTTGTAGGGTATTCTATTTTGAATATGACAAGCGGAGAGGATAGCTTCCCCCCACAAGTTCAAGGATGCTCCTGAACTTACTAACATGACATTCATCATCTCTTTTCCTAGTTTCTATTTTTTATTTCCAGCTACTCCGTTAGGATTTAGGGAATAAGGAGGGGTGGTTTCATGTATAATTCAATGTTCCTCACAAAGGTATTGAAGGGGGTTGGACTCATATTTCACCCCTATCGACCTAAGTCTCTTGATTTTCTACTTAGTTGGCTCTCTACTTCATTTTTATACTTGATGAAAGCATTCGTTGCTTCATCTTTGTTTATTAAAAGATACACTCATGTATATCTTGAGTAGTCATCTATGAAGGTAATATAAAACCTTTTACCACTAGTCATGGTGTTTTTCAAGTCTCCTAGGTCACTATGAATCAAACTTAGTAGTTCGAACTCTCTTTCTATCGGTTTTCAAGATTTCTTTGTGGTTTTAGATTCTACACATCACATTTTCCAAGGTTTTTTAAAGACGGTTTGGGAATTAAACTTAATTCAACCATTTTCTTAATATCAGAAAAGTTCACGTGTCCTAATGTACCATTCCAAACATCACATGAAACAACTATGTAAGAAGAAGAGGAAGATGCTTTTTTATTCAAAATTTCTTAAACGTTCAACATAAAGAGACCTTGGTTATAATAACTATTCTAAAAAAAAACATCATTCTTTGTTAACACTATTTTGTCTGAATCAAACATGATCCTAACTCCTGCTTTCTGATAGGCTCAAAATGTGATATATAAAATGTGTATGCCTATATGCGCAAGTGCACTCGTCGCCTCAAGTAATATAGTATGAAAAGTATGAGTATCGTCCCACGGGGATTGGGTTACTAATTACCGAAATTAGAATAATCATAGCTTCATTTGGATAAACACAAAGGTGAAGTTGAAATGGAAAACAAACTAAACCAAAGAAATCATATAGTAAGGTCTCTAACATACAAAGTGAAAATGTAAATTACAAGAAAGCCTAGGATTTTGATTTCATCTAACAAATTCATAAGGCGAGGCCTCTACCTGTCTCACCATGTCAATCATATATTAATGTGCTTTCACTCAAGCACATGCTATTCTTTCAAGCAATAACAATCTACCCTTTGAAAAGGTTATACTATATCTATAGCTTAAACCATCATAAATCATGATGCATTAAGTAATTGAAATCTAAGAAGCCAAATGTAACCCACAAACATCTCTATTCTATGGTGAAAAATGACATTTCAATCATGGTCTAACCTAATTATTATTTCTCAACCTCAAATTAGGTCACAAATCATTTTAATGGTGATCAATCATCAACAAGCATTAGTAATTGAATAGAAAATTCAATATATAAGAAAATCTAAACATCAAAGACATAAATCAAAAGCTAAACATCATAGTCTGTTTAGACTACATCAAAACCCTAGAAAATGAGATTAGCTCATGGAGGGGAGAAATACAACCATAGAAAATGAGAAAAGGCAAGAAAATAAGAGAAGCATATAGATGAAACCCATTTCTTCTCTTAAAATCTCCTTCTTAATCTTCTTCAAGGCCAAGAATCAATCTCCCTAAGAGAGGTTTATCTTTGGGTGTTTCTACCTAAAGGATATTCTCCTTTTCCCCTAAGAGCACCTCCTGACTCCCCCGACTCTTCCTCAAATGCCCTAATTTCTCATCTTATAAGCCAAAAACCAAGAGCGAAATAAAAGATGGGCTTCAACAAAACATGGGCCCGACATTCGCATTGTAGGGTGGCAGATTTGACACTACAACGTGGCAAAATGGGGACTACTGCTCACCTTAGAGAAGACTACTACTACAATCACCTCTGCTTCTACCAGATTTGCCCTTACGTTAACTTTCTCAAATATCTTTTTGTTGCAACACTGAGGTGCATGGTGTCCAAGCTTGCCACAGACAAAACATTTACCTATCTTTTTAAAGGTAGGATTTTGGACCTTGTTTGATGAGTTAGGCTTAGTCCTAGGGTTTTGTCTCTCTCGGCTTATTGAATTTCGGGGCCTTGGTATCTTTCTACTCACATTTGCCTTGAGGATAACTCCTCGTCTTCAGCCTTTATCCCTAGTTTTTTTTTGCTCTCCAATCCTAATATGTATTATAACATCTTCTAGGGACATTTGTTTCCTTTTGTGTTTCATGCTATTTTTGTAGTCTTTCGAGGGGCAAGAATCTGGAAGGGTCTCTATAAGGTAGCCAATCACAAAAGGTTTAGGTAATTTTATGTCTTTAGTGACTAGGTCATTGGTTAACATGTGGTAGTCATGGATTTGAGATGATACATCTATATCCTTCGTCATTTGGAACTTTCTAAAATCACGCATATTTTTTTGTGTTCCAAGATCTCTACTATGTATTTTTTGCCAAAGCATCCCAAATTTCTTTTGCAACTTTATATTGACAATAGACATCAAAGAGTTCATTTGTGAGTGTGCTAAGAATGGCATGCCTAACTTGTTTGTTCTCATTTTCCCATTTAGATAAATCTTTAGAGTCACTCTTAGGTTTTGGGTATGTCAAGATATGCCTTAGGTTCACAACATCAATGGTAGAATAAACCCTTTCTTGCCATCTCTTAACGAATGTCCCATTAAAATGGTCGATCTTGGAAGTGTCAGGACGGGTATGAGGGAGGTCTCCATCAATTCAAGGAATATAATCTACTTTAATATTGGTGGTTGAACTAGGTCTTTTGGGTGAATAGAAACAAGGACAATAGTAAGAGATGTGTTAAGTACACCAGGAAAGTCCCTAGGTAAGTAGAAGGGTCACAATGGTCCACTATACCCCACTTACCTTAAGCTTTTATCGCCTTATTGACAAGAATTTCCTAGACATGTACTAACAAGTTACCATCTACTGCCTTAGGCTTTGATACCACTAATAGAAGGTCTTTTTAGAAAAAGATTAGGGAATTTGACTTAGTCCAAAACAAACCAAACAAGGAACAGTTGAGGTAAGATGACTATTTGATCGATGGTCAGCGCATAACAGCACTCGTCTTAAGCAGATTCAACCTCCTCCCTCGTTTTGTAACCTGGTGTAGTAGGGAACCGGCCTTCCCCAAGATTCAACAACCACCATCACATCGGGTGCACTCCCTTAGTAAGATGCAATACAACTCGAATATTAATGTATTCCTCCAACAAGTTGTGCTTATTATGAAAGCACTAAAGCAAGAGAGTGCTTAAAGCACTTGAGAGAGAATGTGCTTGAAGCGCTTTAGAAAGAAAAAAAAAAAAAGAGAATGTTCTTGAAGCACTTAAGAGAGAATGAGAACTTAGAGGAAGGGGCCTCAACAAATCTCTCAAATTTAAAAATTAATTAAAAAAAAATATCTCCATTAGACTTGGTATTCAAATCAAATAGAAAGGAAATGGTCATAATGAAAATCAATAAGAAGTATTTAAATTATTAATGGAGAATAAATTTGTTAGAAATGATTATTAATCAAATAGTTTATTTAAACAAATTAATTGATTGAGATAAAAGAGTTTAAATTAATTGCTTTTAAAATTACCATCAAATTCAAACTTTGACAAAAGTATTCGAAGACTTTGCAAAAGAGAATTATTCATAAATTATTCTATAAAATTTATTATAGAAAATCCAAGAATAAATTTAAAAAGTTTGAAAGTCAAGAAACTTGGTAGAGTCAAAACGAATGTGAAGAACTTACACTTATACTTTCAAACATTATATAGTGTTAAGAATGGACTACAATGTTGATATTTCAAGTATATATGATCCTTCTCGATTTTATAGGCTTCCATTTGGAACCAGTAAGTACTAAGGAAGAAAATAAAGAAAAAAAGTGGAAGAAAAGAAAATTTGGATGAGGAAAATCTCTCCAATTTCTAGGTTCCAAACGAAGCCATAATGTTTTCAAAATTTCCTATTACATATCCAATCAACTATAAATGGGTATGTTGAAATCGCTATTCAAGTTGGTGCTAAGCAACAATAAACTTTCAAGAAGCATTCCTTTGGAATTAGGAAATTTGTCCATTCTCAAACATCTTTTCTAGCATTAAACCATTTAAGCACTTGACTTAACAAGTTTGTTACTTAAGGAATTATTGTCATCAATTTGCATTAAATGTTTAGAGAGCATTCCAATTGAGATTGGGAATGTGATCACTCTTTAGAGTCTTGGCCTTAGTCAAAATATGCTAACATGTGAGCTACCACGGTATCTCGAAAAATTAGGGAGCTTGGAAACATTGAATCTCTCCTATAACAACCTTCAGAATAATTACTCTCACTTTTTGAATGATTCATGCAGGCCCCACCTCTATAGATATATCCTATAATAAGTTGGAAGGTCCTCTACCTGATGTCAAAGTCTTTCAAGATGCTCTATTTAAGGCATTAAGAAATAACAAGGGCTTGTGTGGTAACATCATTGGTCTTAAGGCATGTAGCACTAGTCGAAAGAAGGGGAACAAAATTTTCATTTTGATTATGCTACTTATTTTAGGCATTCTATTACTCTCATTTATTTCTTTCACATTTATATAGCTTTATCATATAAGGAAAGAAAAAGGTCCGTATAAGCACCAACTCAAGATCTATTTGCAATATGGGGCCATGATAGGGAGTAATTAGCCAAGCCCAATTGGAGAGCCCAACCCAAAAGATCGGCCTAATAGATGTGAGAACCTTTCAAGCTTAAGTACAACTCCACACTCTTATGTGGAACCGATGTGGGATCATATCATACCATACCCCTTGAGAATATGGACGTCCACATACGACATTCACTCTAGGTGGCTCACACTCTAGATAACATTCACTTAGAACTCACCTTTTGGGCATCAGGTCCCTCTTCCAAGTAGCCCTTTCCTGCTACGTATCAGCTCTCAATGAAAGCACAAATGATAAGGCTTCAAGCCTAATTGAAGAGCCCAACCCAAAAGATCGACATGATAGGTGGGAGAATCTCTCAAGCTTAAGTACCACCCCACGCTCTTGTGTGGAAGCACATCATTAAGGGGACTGAAGATTTCAACTCAAATTATTGTATTAGTGCTGGAGGATATGGAACTGCAAGGCATAAGGTCGAAAGGTTAATAAGCCGAGTTATTAAAAACTCCACTGACACAAGACGAAGAGACGGCTTATCTAAAAGCTTTCAAAGTGAGATTCGTATTTTGAAAACATACCATTATCATGACATTGTCAAGATTTACGGGTATTGTTCATGTTCACATTAACTCATTTTTAATTTATGAGTTCATGGTGTAGATACCAATAGGTCGGGAATATTAATCATACCATCTCTATCAATCACATAAGGTATAAATAATACAAATGAATCAAACAAATAAAGGTGATTTTAACCAAACTAGGGTATAGATAACTCCTAGAATCAATCTAAATCTAAATATTACAAATTGGTAATTACACGGTATACACTAATTAGACTTTACTTATTTGGATGTGGATCTTGATTCTCCAATATGCCCCCACAAGTTGTGGGTCAAGATAGACCACCTCGAGTAGTAACCGATGAAGACGAGAAAAGGGGTGTAGGTTTGGTGAGAGCGGCCCCCGTGCCGATTCGCGAAGCAACATGGGTAACATGAAGATCGCCATTCTGAACTTGTTCGTGAATGAAGTGGTAGTCAAGTGCAACATGTTTCATACGTGAGTGAAACATTGGGTTCAAGAAGAGGT
The DNA here is from genome assembly GCA_016808115.1 of Tetrastigma voinierianum. Lineage (NCBI taxonomy): Eukaryota > Viridiplantae > Streptophyta > Magnoliopsida > Vitales > Vitaceae > Tetrastigma > Tetrastigma voinierianum. The sequence continues at coordinate 16,156 of JAEQBH010008973.1, forward strand.
TGTTTGCACCGACATTGTCACAATAGATGACCGGTGCCCTTGAGTAGAGGAGAGACTGAACTCGTCGAGTAGATTGGATACCACCTGGAGCCTCGAGAAATGCGGGCAAAGACAACCAAGATTCGACTTCAACGGGAGGATTGAGTAACTATGTGCTGTGTTTTTAACTCTAAGAGACTAGATCACACCGAGTCAAGTAGAGGTAAAATCGCCCTATTACCAAATCTAGTCAAGGCCCAAGTAGGCATGTAATTGAAGTGGAGATTGGCGACTAGGCCAGATCCCATGATCAATAGTGCCACATAAATAACGGAGAATATGCTTTATAATAGTCCAATGGTCACCGTCGCGATGCATGTATTGGAGAGCTTACTGGACCGCAGATAAGCAACGCCTGATCGGTCAATGTTAAGGCATCAAGGTCACGACAATGGTGTGAAACGCGGAAGGGTCTGGCAGGGTGGTGTTGGATTGAAGAGACAATGTAGGACAGGTCGGTAGTGGGGTGGAGATTAGACAAGTGTCTGTCATTGCAACTCGGGCAAGGAGGTCGACTATATACCTCTGTTGGGAAAGGATGAGGCCGAGTGGATGAGAGAGGGCTTCAATACCAAGCAAGTAAGTTAGGGGACCCAAGTCCTCAAGAGAAAACCGAGCAGAGAGCAAGGTGATGAAGTGCGGAATAGCTGATGGATTGTTACCATGACGATAATGTCATCAACATACACTAGAAGATAAATGGTAACCGTAGTGTGACGAAGGATGAATAAAGAGGTATTTGTAGTGGAGGTCAGAAAACAAGAGGTGAGTAAAAATTGTTTGAGCTCATTATACAATACCCGAGGTGCTTACTTTAGCCCATAGATGGCCCATGGGAGCCAAATAAATCATGATTAGGATGATCAAAGGTCTCCCGTGAGCTCTACATGAGTTTCATGAAGACATTCTCGATAAGGGTGCCCTACAAGAAGTGCATTCGCTGACATCGAGTTGACTAAGCACCACTCGTGACTAAGGGCGCGTAGAGAAAGAACCAAACTAATAGTGATTGGTTTCACTAGTCGCACATGACGCTCAATGTCGCCTGATGAAACCCTTGGCAACCAAATGTGCTTTTGGTAAGATAATCCACATAACCATCAGGCAAGTGTTTGATTCGAAAGATTCACTTACAACCCATAATGTTTTAAGCTAACTTGGGCGGTACCAACTCCCAAATGCCATTCCGAACAAGGGCATCAAACTCTTTCGACATTACCGTGTGCCATATAGGATCATTGATGGCTTGGGTTACAACGGTCGGTTCTAGGCCTCAGGCAAGTTAGGCAAAGAGGGTGAGTTTATGGACTGGTTTGTGAATGTTGTGGTGAGAAAGAGTGATTGGAGGAGAGGTGCTGGTGTGGGGGCGTGGGGCGTGGCGAGGGGGGCTCGGGTTCTCGCGGTGAGACATGATGTGTTCGGTCGGGTGCTCGAGCAAGAAAAAGCTCAAGCGTTGTTGGGAGCGGCGGTCGGTGGGGGAAGGGAGATTGGATGATGATCGGCGAGACGAGGCTCGGGTAGTTGTGCTATGTAAGGGAAGCTGGGGTGCTTGGGTTGGTGACAACTTAGCTATTGTTGGGGGAGTCGAGACGGTTATCAATTAGGGAAGAGGGTGTGGGATTGTTGTGAAGTGCTCGGGTGTTTGGGCATGTTGGGATAGCTCGATTTAAGGGGGTTCGGCGTGAGGGAGTAGGGAGCAAGGGACTAAGATGGACAAAGTCGGGTGTGATCTGCGGTCGGGGATGCGAAGGCGTGGTAGGAGTCGGCAATTGGCCCGGGAACATGTGGAGATGGTGGACTTAGTAGACCGAGGAAGAGACGGATGGACGCTAGACAAGGGAAAGATGGACTCAAGAAAGCAAACATGATGGGAGTGATATGTCTTGGTGGTGGAAGGGTCGTAACAGATGTAGGCACTTTGGGTAAGTGAGTAGCTAAGGAAGACACACGGGGGCGGAGCGAGGGCGAGGATTTGTTCATCGAGTAAAGTCAAAGCCATGGATAACATAAACAACCAAAGGCATAAAGTTTAGAACAATTAGGAGGAGACCCAAAGAGCTTATGATATGGAGAGGACATCTGTAGTGTAGGTGTGGGAAGACGATTAATGAGTTATGTAGCCGTAGAAGTCCATATGACCCCGAAGGAGAAAGGGGAAGAGGAATTTGAAGGAAGTGTTAAACCGGTTTCAACTATGTGACGGTGGAAACATTCAAAGAAACCATTGTGTTATGGAGTGTGTGGTGGAGATGCATGATGAGATATGCCATGAGTGGCTAAAAAGGTGGATAGACTCGATGTATTCCTTTATTATCGATAAAGGAGTAATAATTTTTCCTTTTGAAGAAATTTTCACTTGATGATTTGAAGCGGGAAAAAATCAAGCGGAAGGCATCGGACTTGCGCTTAGTGGGGTGAGCGGATATAATGTGTGAAGTGATCAACAAAGACAACGTAATATTTGAAGTTGTCAATCGACTGAATAGAAGATGTCCATACATCATAAAAAATAATTTGGAGTGGAGCAGAAGACATAATTGTGGATTGTGAGAAAGGTAACTTGTGACTTTTATTACAAAATTAGTCTTTATAATGAAAGGAAGACTACAAGGCAGACATAGTGTGTAACTTGTAGTGTGAAACTAAATGCCGAAGAATGGGCTTGGAAGGATGGCTTAACCGATGATGCTAATCAAAATAAGAGGCTTTGACATTGGAGAACGCAATGATGGAGGTGGAAGGCTTGGTCAGCCATTCATAAACGCTGTCTTTCATGCATTTGTGAATAATTATTGCCCTCGTCTATAGATCCTTCACATGAAAAGAAGAGGGTAAAAATTCAATCGATGTTTTGTTTGTTTTTCAAAATTGTGAGATAGATATATGGTTGTGTTTCATGTTAGGGACACATAAGACATTTTGTAAAGTAAAGGAATGGGAAGGGATAGATAAGGAAGTTGAGCCCGAATGTATAATATGTAGCCCAGTACCATCACCAAGGACAACGTCAGCTGGACCATCATAGGGAGCATGGAGGTTGAGGTTGAGGTTGTTGAGGTCAGCGGTGACATGATGAGAGGCACCATTGTCAACCAACCATTTTGGTCATCTTTTAGACGGAGAGGTGGCAACATGAGCCATGAGGCACCATTGGAGATTGTCTCTTGGCCGAGCGAGGTAGAGGTAGTGAGTGTGAGGGGCTCGGGCGGTGGAGGTGGCACCCGGTGGTAGAGTGAGCCTTGATTAATTTGAGGTGACCAGTATTAGTGAAGGGTAGGGCGAGACTAGCGCTGTGATGAGGTCGGTTGTAGGGCTCGAGGAGAGGTCGAGGGGTTTGAAGCATGATGACCGTAGGTGGAACAGGAGTGTGATGGACGGGGCCCTCTAGTGGGACGCCCGGAGGCCATGTTGGTAGTGACTAGGAACGAGGAGGGACCAGACTACAAGTGTTTGAGCGCCAATTCCCAATTGATAAATTTTTATTGTTATTTATCAAAGAATCAGAGTGTCACGTCCTTAGACAATATCAACAATGGATTTGTGTAGTCTTACGTCTGAAGCCATCGAGATTCTATCAATACAAGATCCTCATGGTGAAACAATTTCCCAGCCATGAGTTAGTTAGCTTGGCATGATGAAGTACATGTATTCAATGATGGTATGGGAAACCTTGACGACAATCTTGAGTTTGTCCTTGATTTGTTTGACATGTCCATGAGATGGATGAGCATATGTGTTGGCAAGGGTGAGCCATGCGTCACGGGAGGTGGTGGATTGTTGAATCAAAGGGATTAAGGGAGTTGAAATGGATCCAACAAGAGCACCATAAAGTAGTTTGTCCTAGCGGATCCAAGAGAAAAAGTCATGATTTGGGGTTTCCTTGTTGGTGGAGGGAGTCGTGGTTGGGGGACAAGGATGAGAGCCATCAATATATTCGTAAATGTCGTAGCCAATAAGGATAGCTTCAATCTGAACTTATAGGAGAGGCAGTTTGTGGAGGTGATTTTGATGATGTTTTGATTGAAGATGGTGATGAGGGTGAGAGGTGAAGTGGAATCTAAGGAATTGGGAATGATGATTGGTTTGTATTTCTTGAGTCATTATGATGAGTAGAGCGAGGAGATGAACGAGGACTAGGGAAGGGTGAGGGTGAGATAGTGACACGATACCATGTAGAATACTCAAAGAGTTGGAAGATTAATCATGCCATCTAGAATCACATAAGGTGTAAAATGTCTGAAGAATGAATCGAAACTGAATAGAATTGACTAACTAAACTAGGTATAGACAAATCCTAGAATCAATATATATCTAAATATTACAAATTGGTAATTATAAGGTATACACTGATTAGACTTTACTTATTTGGATGTGAATCCTGATTCTCTAATACATGGAAAAGGGGAGCTTAAGGAACATTCTAAGTAACAAGGAAGAAGTAATAAAGTTTGATTGGAATTTGAGGATAAATGTTGTTAAAGGCATGAAGCTTTATCTTAATATGCAACATGATTGCTCTCAGCCTTTTATTTCACGAGAGACATATCCAGAAACAATGTGCTATTAGTGTGCGCCACAGAAACCCAATCGGGGACATGATTGTCATTTCACACCTCAAGCCCAAGGCTCAGTGTGAAATAACAAACCTTCACTTTCTTGTAGCTAGATCGAGTCCGATTACCAAGCGCTTGTTGAGTAATTCGCAGCTTTCTATATCACAATTCATATCCGAAATTCCATAATAACAAAAATTCTCTTTAGAACAAATAATCCAAGACAAATATTTATATCCCCTTCTAACCAACTCTTGGGAACAAATGAAATCAAATAAACATAGACTCATCCAACAAACAAGGTCCATAGCAGTTCCAAAATCAAATTTCTAATAAGGATATGATTCTCATCTTAACCGATCTCTTCTTCTTAGAATTAAATGTACGAGAAAGATGTGTGAATGAGAGGTGAGCTTTAAGCTCAATAAAAAATACTAATACAATTTCATGGATCGAAAGATTTTCAATCATATAACAAATAGGAGATGTTTTCATCAAAGAATTTCGATTAAAATAAATTTGAACATTAAAAAATTCTTGAAACACATTATGAAATGCGATTTTTATATCAAATATGATCAAAACAATTTCATATCAAATTTCAATTCAAACACTTTCATATCAAAGTCCAAAATCAAATACATTTCAAATATATTTTTCTCTAGTCATCAAATACCAAATGGTGCCCAACCATGTGGGACTTTCAAATGGTGACTACATGACTTGTTCGCAAGGTGGCGGGCAGCTAACAGTCTTAGTAACCTCTGGCAAAAACCCACAGAGGTGGATTCAAGTCAATTACATTCGCTACCAAGGAATGTAAAGGTCAACTATTATTCCCATTGACAAAGCCAAACTAACCAGAGTCAAATATTTCATTCAAAAATTCAAATCACAAAACATCATATCTCCACATTTTCTTTCATAAACAAAACAAATCTCAAAAATTACTATCATCTTTAAACCATTGTTTGATGTTTCTACGAGAATCATATAAGCGGAAGCCAAGAATCGCACAATTAAATACAATGTATGATAGATATATTTTCATCACCCATTACTAACCTGTAGTAGTGCAGAAAATCTCTTACATAATCCAGGGACCTTCTGGCTATTCTCTACGTGACGGATCACGTGTGTAGGCGCTGATGAGGGCGACACGGACCCTCCCCCAGATTCCGGTGGGTCCCGCCTAAGTGAAGTTCTCATGCCACAAATCCATAAGAATCATCCAAGCCAGGAACACTCCCAACTTTAAGAAAAAAGTAAACACACTGCATTAATATAATACCTCAATATATATATAAAAGATCCCTGGCCAGACCCGTCTTGCGTAGGTGGCAACCACGAACACACATGGTAAAGACTCATATGAGAGTTTGTCTAATACTAAGATCAGGCATTCTGAGAGTGTTTCGCAATTTAGGGAGTACTATGAAAATACATAAGTCCAATAAAATAAAATGGATAGATAAGATTAGAATGCATTTGCGAGCAGTGACGTGGCGGCGCGAGGTAAGTCTCTGGTGTGCGGACTAGAAAGCTGATTTAAAACAATAAGCGTGAGATAATAAATACGAGTGAGTGACATAATTTATAAGGAAAATAATGTTTTTTATTTTCGAAAAATTCCTTCTCATAAGACCTCACGTCCACTCTTTGTAAGGTTCCTAGTTTTGGTGAATCACATTTCTGCAAAACTTCCAGACATACCCCGAGTCAACAATATGAAATTCATGCCTTTCAAGAATTTAACGATGTCATTATCAAGAACCTTATGACAGTTTATTCACAACATAAAAATTGAGCATAAAATATATATAACCATCATGTCGTAAAAATAATCATGAAAATCTGACCATATAAATATTTGAAATGGTTTATGCCTTACTCGAAACCAACAATGGACCATATGCCCATAATGGCCCGAATTCGGATCAAACCCGACCTCACGGCGCAGAGTGGCAACAATAACCGAATTGACCAGTTAGTGCCCAAAAAGTGCTATTTTAGAGCCTATTTATTATAGGTTTTAGTGTTTTTATTGTCTTAATCATTTTAAATTAACTTGGGTTGCACATTAAGGTCCTACTATTCTAATGATGGCATTTTGTAGCAAATTTGGAGTTTTACTAGCCTTAAATTATCAGCCGAGCGTTGGTCGATCAACCCGCGAGAATTTCAAAGTCAAGCTTCGGCGTGCCAGTTAAAGACCGGAAGGAAAGAAGCGAGTGAAGAAAAATGGAGGATTGCGAAATTTGGTTCTGCGACGCGTTCCCGGCTCGACTGCTGATTTCCTCCTCTTGCCCACGTTCACCTTTTCTGGCTATGCCTGTTTGCTTTGCTTTTGGTTTTTTTCCATTTACCCCTATGTAATAGCCTTAGATTTTGGTTTTTTTGTAACTTCCCTTACACTAAGTCCTATATAAGCCTCAATTTGTAAAAACTTTTGTATCAATCCAACTTGATCAATAAAGTGTGGGAGCTTCCTGCTCTCCTTAGCTCTCCCTCTCCCTCTGCTTCACTTTCTTTTGTTTTCTTTTCCATTTTCTCGGCTGCCAAACACCACTGATGATGACAAATCAAGGATGTTGACTCTCACTCCCCATCCTTGAAGGGAAGGCCCTTTGGAGTCGCCGGTTTGAGGTGGATTGCATGTTATCATGCTCTTCATGTTGGTGTTTAAGGGTATTTGTGCTCTGTTTCTCACCCGTAGGTTAAAATCTCTTAAACATGCTCTCTTTAATGTGTATTTGGCAAGAAACTTTTTGGGGTTCAATGGATACTCACTAGATCCACTTGAGGCCGGTTAGTTGTCTCCTATTAGTTATCGTGGGGTAGTGATTTTTGAGATGTGTTTTTCACTTTATTAGGGACATTTATGACTAATGAAATGCCATCTTTCAAAGGAAAACTCACAGGGCCTAGGTTTAAAACTAAATGAAGATCGGTTCGGAAATGACTATATGTCATGCTCCCCCAGCGAGATAAGAGCAGGAGCACATGTCGGTTCTCTAAAGCCCCAGCAATGGCTTGAGACGAGGGAGTTCTTTCTTATTTTTCCTTCATTCTAATTTTAATTTGCACCACTATCAGCCTCCCACAATTTTTACGAGAACACGAAAATCCAATTGAAATTCACCATTTTTGAATCACTACAAATCATTTGTCTGAAGAAAACCCGTTCACGTGTTCGACCCTAGAGGCAGCTATACTGCATTAGTTTGTAAGCGGTAGAGAGACTTAGGATATAATTTTGTTGATTCCGATACACCTCGTGACACGAATCATGAACCCAGACATCACATTTGTGGAAGCGATATATAGTTGGATGAAACTGACCTCCGTGCGGTAATGCTAATAAACCGGGTAATCCAGGCATCGTAGTCGTGGAAATAATATATATATGGGTTGGATGGTACCAACCTCACGGCACCATGGTAACTAATAAACCTTCGAGTAATCCCGACATCACAGCCGTGGAAATAATATATGACCTGTTGGAGGGAACCAACCTCACGACACCGTGGCAAACTAATAAACCTTCGGGTAATCCCGACATCACGGCCGTGAAAATAATATGTAACTGTTTCCTTACTCACATATACTTTTCCAACGATACTGTATTATAATCATTTCACAAAATCTCATAATCCATTTCTTAAAACAATAAATTTTCAAAGTGGTTTAAAACCTCAATCCATGTACCAAATGTTTAAATACAAATATATCCATGAACTTCGGTAAAATTTCCAAATATTTAAAATGTTGACAAAACTCTCATGATGATAACTTTATTTTATATAAAACGGATAATTATATTTATGTGTAACCAACATTGATCAATTAAGTTATATATATAATAATTAACCACAATTATATATCATAATAATACCCTAAAGCATTTAAAACATATAGACCACTCACTTGACATAGATGCTCGGTCCCTACTCCCTGCGGGGATCTTCTCGAAGCTTTCAGTGAGTGCTTGTAATAATATAAAAATACCATTTGCAGGCTTCAATAACCATATACACTTTGAGACAATGGAATGCGCCAAATGTCTTAGAATAATTTTAGAACTGTAAACTATCTAAATTGGACCACAAACGAGTCAATTGCAAAGTGTGCCCTATAGACCAGATACCTGAAATTGGGCTTTTTTCACGGAGAGTATTTTAATTGAACCTTCGATAACTCATAAAAATGTCGATTTCACTAATCCAACTTCAATTTTGCCTAATTTGACCAATTGGTGCCCAATTTGGTCAAACAACACCCATTGATGCGAAATGACCCCGAAAATGAAAACTAACCAAGCAGCGTCCAAAATTTACAAACTTTATATCAACGGAAAGCCCGAGAGACGGGGAACACGAAGTACCCTTACCTTGGTCCAAAGGTTCTTTAATGGTGGTCGGAAAACTTGATCAGCGATTGGCCAAATTTGTTTTCGTCGTATCTTTCAAGCATTGAGGATCACGTGAAAAGGACCCACGGGAATGAAGTTCGGAGGGTCCAAAACCGGGGGAGGAGGTATGGGTCGACACAGAATGGTAGAAAAATGAAAAATCAAACGACCCACCATGGCGTACGCCAAATCGCGTTCGCCCGGCCGTCTGTTCACGTCCGGTGGTAGTTCAGCCGTGAAACTTGGCGGCGGGATTATGCAGTGGTGGCGCTCCTCCACGGCCCGGTAGCGTCTTGATAAGGGTGGCGGGTGGCGCCTCCGCGGCCAAAACCAGTTTGAGTGCAAAATGGTCGAGAAAGCGACCCCCGGTTGATGTTGCTGTCTTGGGGAGTTTTTCTAGGGTTTTGGAGCTCAAAATGAGTGTTTTGGGGCTAGGGTTCTATTTGGCACGCAAAACTAGGTTTATATAGAGCCTAGGGTCATTTTTAGGTAAAAACCCCGGACTGACTTGGACCTTTGCTAAAGTGCGTTGTTTGTGAACTCTCGAGGCCATAACTTTCTATCCGTAAGTCGGATTTTGACGTTCAACCCGTCTATGAACTCAAATCGACAAGGCCTACGAAATGGCATCTTAGTAAACCCAAAATTATCCATCCTTGAAAAAGTCAACTTGGGCCCACATACTAATTGTTGGTCAAACTTGGTCAAACTTGGTCAAACGTTTTAAAAACTTGTATTATTTAGTACGGGTCGTTACAACCTACCCCCCTTAAAGAAAATTTCGATCCCACGATTACCGTGCACAATATTATGGAAGAGATGAGATCTTGCCTCCGCATTCCAGTCCTCCAGCTTCCAAGTCGCCTCCTCGACGTGGTGTCTCCGAAGGACCTTCACTAAGGATATTGTCTTGTTCTGAAGCTCCTTCTCTTCTACACCCAGTCACCTTCTTTGCTCCTCATAGGATAAGTCATCCCTCGGCTCAATCTCTGGTGTCTTGACACATGTGAGGGATCGAGATATCTTGCATAGCATGGAGATGTGGAACACATTATGGACTCGAAAGCTCCTCAAACAAGTCTAATCTATAAGTGGACCCTATCCTCTCAAACAATCCCAAAGGTCGATATATGCGAGGACTTAGCTTCCCTCGCTTCGGCAGGTACCACGCCCTTCGGGAGAGCTTCAAGAATACTCGATCTTCAACCTCAAATAAGATCCTTTCCTAAACGTCGCACCAGCTCTTTTGCCTATCTGTTTTGCTTTCAGCTGAGCGTATAACGTGGCGTCTGATCTCAGGACCTAGTAATTTCCTTTGGCCAGTCTCATTCCAACATAGTGGAGTGCGGCATTGTTTCCCATAACAATGCCTCATAAGGTGACATCTCAATGCTTGAGTGATAGCTGTTGTTATAAGTGAACTCACGCGAGGTAGATATTCATTCAATGTCCTTTGAATTACAGCACTAATGACCTCGACATATCATACAGGTGCGAATAGTCCTCTCGGATTGTCCGTGGTCGAGGGTGGCTTCGATCTTTCAGATTCAACTTGACACCTGGTTCCTTCATCAATCCCTTCCAAAACCTCGAGTGAATCGTGGATCTCTACTCGAGAGATAATCGACCGCTGGCACCCCATGCAAATTCACTATATGATTCATAAGGGTTCTGGCAGCTTACGAGGAGAAAACTTCTCACGAATAGGTATGAAATGCGCGGACTTGGTGAGTCGATCCTTCTACCCAAATGCCGTCATGTCTACGAGGCCAGGAGGAGTTTGAATACAAATCCATTGTAATGCTCCCATTTCCATTAAGGGATGGGTAATAGGCTATGAAGTCCTTAGAAGGCTTTTGTCTCTCTGCCTTCACTTGTTGACAGATGAAGCACTTGGATACATACTCGATAACTTCTCTTTTCATCCCTGACCACTAATAATATTCCTTCAGTGTACGGTACATCTTGGTACTACCAAGGTTCATAGCATAAGCACAACTATGGGCTTCCTCCAATATTTGCCTTTTTAACTCTTCGATTCTTTGGAACAAAAGCTATAACCAATCACGAGAATATATATAGTCTCTAATAACAAAATCCGATTGTTCCCCTTCCTCGACTTTCTTTCTCATGCTCATCAAATAGAGATCTTCTAGTTATGCGAGAATACAATCTGAAGTATCGGTCGTAGTTGGAAACTGGCAAAAAGTGCCCACTGAAGCATCGTCTCGACTCGACACCCCTGACTCAGCGGCTCGACCATCGATGGAAGCATCTTTGTGCATATAAGCGAAGAGCTTGTAAACTCACCTTTCGAGGCATCACGCCACTACATTTGCCTTACACGGATGGTGATCGATAGTCACGATCATAATCCTTAAGTAATTCCATCCCATCTCCTTTGCCTTAAGTTTTAAATCCTTACGGGTAAACCAAATATTTAAAAGCTCTTTATGGTGGGTAATATAAACCAGTGCTCCATACAAGTAATGCCTCAAGTCTTCAATGCGAAAATTACACTTGTAAGTTCCAAGTCATGAGTAAGGATAATGTTGGAGTTACGGGCAGATATCAATACGATTGGAACATAAGTAAGCCAATTTCAAATTGTTATCTTTAACCCGCTAAGGATCACATCGTTTCATAAAAGCGAAGGAAGAGATGTGAAACTTCTTATCTTATAGATCGATTCGTCAAGCCTTGAAAGTCTACGCGTCTTGGTTTTAAACGGATCTTCAAGGTGTTGCCTTTGAAGCGACCACCTACATAAGTATCCACACCGAACAAATAATAAGATTATCTTTTTGAATGCTAGTTCGGGTTAGTCTTCTCAAAACGAAATTAGGGTCTCTCATTTTGGTTGTTCTTAGAGTAAAAGCGACCACTACCCGAATATATGTCTCACATATATAACATATATATATATAAGTCTGCTAGGGTTTAATTAAAAGCAATTTTATATTATTATATATTTAAAACTTTTTTAAATAATAACAATTTAAATTCAAATCTTTATCGAGATAAGGAAAAACGAATTTATATTAATATATATTTAAAATACTTTTAAATAATAACAATTTAAATTCAAATCCTTATCGAGATTTGAAAGCAATTTATATTATATTATTATATATATTTAAAACTCTTTTAAATAATAACAATTTAAGTGAATCCTTATCGAGATAAGGGACAATTTATATTATATTATTATATATTTAAAACTCTTTTAAATAATAACAATTTAAATTCAAATCCTTATCGAATAAGAAGCGAATTTATATTGTATATATTAAAACTCTTTTAAAAAACCCTTCACAGTTATTTCCTTATCCAATAAGAAAATATAACAAATTAATTATTTATTTCTAATTTTAAATCACAATTTAAACTTTCTCAAAGATTAAATTCGAATTTAAGTAACAACTAGTTGTTATTTGTGATTTAAAATAATCTCATTTTTAAATTACTCTGAAAGTGAAAAACCATAACCGTTATTATGGATTTCTTAATGTGCGTCTATGAGTTAATTAACATTGTGATGAAACTAAATCACATTTTGATCCTCTGAGTCATAAGTGGCCTCTAGCAAAGACATTACTGACTACCCAAGTTAAATGAAAGCTCATGATCGGAGACAACCTTAATATAGCTAATGACACTTAATCCTTTGTCTCATGATATCTTGATAGAATATAAGGCATGGACAAATCGGCTTATACATCGTTCTATCTTTGATTACTGAAAACCCGATTAGACTAACTAAACAAATGACATTGATCTCCGTCAATTCATTTGAGCAAATATGCATTTCTGGTCTCGATTGTCGAGGACGAGATATCTCTCTTATAATAAGAGGACAAATTCCATCTTAATCGCTCATAATCTAAAACACGCAATTCTTATTATCTTCAAGTATAAAACCTTTATAGTCATCCAGATTAAAGACAACATTTGATTATATCATACCTATTCCTTATGTTGAAACTATAGCGATCTCGAATTCGAAAGTTTAATGACACAACTATTAGAGATTAACTTATGACTTTGATCCATGAATTAATCTCCAAGGCAGTCTTGTCCAATATTTGTTCTCCAACAAATAGATATAATTGATTTGTATCTCATGAACATATTCGTCCATGAATATCAATCAAACTTTTATACTAATCTTAATTCATTGTATTCCCATAACAATAACGATTAGGGACATTTAGAATAATTAATAATATTATTCAAGGACATTATATATAATAAACATGCAAATCATCATAATAATAAATTCTCATAAATAGTCGAAATACCATGTCCATACAGCCAGGCACGAAACCTTGTACCGCCGAGATAATTCCCGGCTCGTGTTTCTTCAAGCGCATGCGGGAAGCATATGCCCGCAAACTCTCTTATGTTGCATCAAACCACGCAACCCTAGACCTTGGTGTGAAGCATCGTTGTTGTAAACCTCGAACCCCTCGTTGCCTCTGGAAGTGTCGAGCGGTGCGTCAACTTTTTCCTTGGTGTTTGGAACCTTCCTCACTTTTTGTCAGTCCACTCAGACTTAACTCCTTTCCTAGTCCAAACGATAGTGGTCCTGCTATCGCCAGAACCCTTCTATGAATGCTGCGGTAATACTTAGCTAATCCTAGGAAACTCCATATATCCGCAAGTAGTTAGTTGCCCAACTTGCCTTCCACTTTCTAGGGTCACGATGTCCGTCACGAAACACGTAATAGAAATCACTCCATCTCAACCATAATTCATTCTTTGAACTTGGCATACAAGCGGTATCGCCTTAAAGTCTACGCAACACCAAACCAAATGTCTCTCATGCTCCATTTCGCTTCTCAGTACACCAAGTTATCGTCGATGAAACTGATGACAAAGCCGTCTAAGTATGGGCCGGAAGCCCCGAGTTCATAAAATCCATGAAAATTTCTTCAGGGCATTGGTGAGTATGAAAGACATCACACAAAACTCATAATGCCCATATCTACCGTCACGAATGTCGTCTTGGGAATGTCCGATTCCCTAATCCATAACTGATGGTACCCTGACCTTAAGTCAATCTTGGAGAACACTTTGCACCTGGGCGATCAAATAGATCATCAATCCAGAGGCAAAGGGATGACTGTTACGAATGGTGACCTTATTCATTTAATACGTAGTACATACATAACCTCAAGTATCATCCTTCTTCTTCACAAATAACAGGCGCTCTGATGTGAAATCTTTTGGGCTTAATAAATCCTATCCACCGGCTCTTATATTTGAGTCTTGACCTCTCTTTCAACTCGTAGGTGCCATTCTATAAGGTGGTAAAAACTAGGAGCTGTACCGGGGTTCATCGATGGGAAAACTATTTCTCGTTACGGAGCCAGAGCACGGAAGATCGTCGGGAAACACATCCGAGAAAGTCCCTCCTCTTTGGTACATCCTCTAATCTCACTTCGCTACTACAGTGTCAACTTCCATGAGCTAAAATGCCTTCTGACCTTTTAAGTAAACATCTATAGCAGAAATGGCGAAATCAAACTGGTATCACCTCCGCTCTCCATAGAAGACTACTAAGACATTAAGATTCGTCTAAATATCATAACTAGCGGAAATAATCCAGAGGCATTGTTTGAAGCAAACGATCAATCGAAGTCACATCCCGGCCCCTTGAGATCTATTAATATCAAATGCGCTTCCATAACTGGCCCTCAATAGAAAACAAGCTGCCCTTAAGCATCGACTAGGCCATAGGAGCTCTCACATTGGGCGTGGCAATCTCAAACCACATCCCAAAGGCTAAAGGTCATCTCGACTCGTCTGCGAACATACTCGCGTGAAATAAAGAGTGTGTAGCCTGGTCAATGAGTACATGTAATGCCAAAAATAGATAATGTACCGATACAGCGTCGGGTGGCGCTGTGCTGCGGGTCATAGCGCCAGCCTTCGCCTCACAGTAGGTGGTGGAGTCCTCTCTGTCCCACCTCTAGCCGGCGGGTGCGGGCTAGCATCCCATGCTAAAGGAGCCTTAGAAGTGCAGCTGTTTATTATCCTAGTCCTCCATGCCCGTAGCCGTTTGGAACTAAATGCACGATCAGAGACTCTAGTGCGGATGGATTCTCGATAGAGGCGGTCCCTCTTAAAATGTTAATGCGCGCGAAAGCATACATTATACCACGGCGTAGTTCCGTGCTGAATCTTGCCATAAATGCCACTGTGAAGTCGACGGGGAGCCTTTCGGTTTGCGGATCCTACGAGAAATGGCTCTTGCCCTTCACCCTGATTGAAATCATGGAATACAGTGTATGTCACCTCTCACCGGAAACCCTACTACCCGCTTTGGCACCACGCGTATGTCCCCCTTTGGATCCTCTGTGCAGAAGATCCGGAAGCGAAACTACCCTCTTAGATGATCGTGTGAGGTTTCGAGATAATCCATCATTATGATTGACACTTAGTCGTATCGGTCTGTCTCTCTCCACCTCTAGGCGTCCCTCATCGTCGATGGGATGATCAGACTGAGAGACTCAAAGCTATCGGCTCACTCAATCCATCGAAACC
Source organism: Tetrastigma voinierianum (assembly GCA_016808115.1). Taxonomy (NCBI): domain Eukaryota; kingdom Viridiplantae; phylum Streptophyta; class Magnoliopsida; order Vitales; family Vitaceae; genus Tetrastigma; species Tetrastigma voinierianum. The sequence goes on from JAEQBH010008973.1 coordinate 31,708, forward strand.
TCTTCCTGTGACCGCGTGTGACGAATTGGGATAGAAATCGACAACTCTCACGAACCTGCATCATACTCAAAAGCGTACTGCTACCACGAGTGAGTGTCTCAAACTCCTAGCCTCTTAGTCTCCTTAAAGTGAGGGCAAAGCTTCGGTGTGAAAGGTGATCGCAGGCGGCACTTGATCTTGGCGTTTCCTGAATCTCGCGCATCCCACCACTTCCCATGCACTACCACTGAGAAAACCCGATATCCCGACTCTACGATATCATCCCAGGACCGCTGCGTACCTTCATCAAAAGTCTTCTCTGTGTCCTCCCAGCAGGTCCAGCCACCATAGGATCAGTGGAGCCATCAAAACCCATTGCCAGAATATTGCAGGCCTATTCAGCGGTAACACCCGGTAATCCGCTCCTCTTTGGTGATGTCGGGCGAGCTTCGACAAGATTCTCCTCATAAGTAGGTGCATCTGAACTTTCCACCGAAGCCTGCTGGGGCCTACGTCTACCTCTGGGCGCCATCAGGAAGAAGAACTGTTTTCAAGAATAATGAAACAGGATTAATTTCAAGGATAAGGTTAGGAAGGTATACAAAACATTCAGGATGAGTTGACTAATGTACAACGGAGATTTAAACCTAGAGCTACGATACCAAGAGTGACAAGACCCAGGCTGGGAAGCCCTCCCCAGATTCCCCAGGATTAAACTTTAGTGAAGTTCTCCTTTGTCGTCAGCAGGGAATGTCAGTAAGGACGACTTTAAGAAAAAGTAAACACCTGCATTAATATAATACCTCAATATATATATATATATAAAGATCCTGATCGCTCAAAATCACAGCGGAGGCCATCTTGCTATAGGTCCATAATACCAAAACACACATGGTAGAAGACTCATATGGGTTCAAATAATAAGATCGAGCATTCTAAGAGTGTTTGCGAATTTTAGAGAGTCTGAAGTAAGCCCATAGTCAATGAAATAAAGGCTGGATAGATAAGATAGAATCTTTGCAGTGCCGCGAGAGTGGCGTAGAAGGCGCGCGAGAATTGGAGTCTCTGGATGCAATGCGGACCTAGAAGGCAGTTTAAAACAATAAAACGATGAGATAATAAATATGAGTGAGTGACCTGTTTATAAAGAAAATAATGTTTTATTTCGAAAATTCCTTCTCTCAAGACCTCCGTCCCACTCTTTTGCTAAGGTTCGGTTTGAAATCATTTCACAAAACCCAAACTTATACCCAAGTCAACAATATGAAATTCATGTAAAATTTAGGTATCATTATCAAAAACCTTATGACTGAATTTATTCCGCAAACATAAAAATTGAGCATAAAATATATATAACCATCATGTCGTAAAAATAATCATGAAAATACAGCCAGCCATAAATATTGAATGATTCTTACTCGAAACTAATGTTATGCAGCACCATATACCACCTGGTAGCCGTCGAGATTAAGTAATGACCTCACGACAGTGGCAGCTTATAACCTTGGGTGGAACTGACATCACGGCCCGTGGAAATAATATATATATATATATATATATATATATATATATATATATCTTAGTTAATGGAACCAACCTCACGACACAATGGCAACTAATAAACCTTCGGGTAATCCTGACATCACGGTCATGGAGTAATATATAGCAGTTGGATGGTACTGAGCCTCAGCCTTTATGTGATTAATAAACCTTCGAGTAATCCCGACATCACGGCCGTGGAAATAATATATGACCTATTGGAGGGAACCAACCTCACGACACCGTGGTAAACTAATAAACCTTCGAGTAATCCCGACATCACGGCCGTGGAAATAATATGTAACCGTTTCCTTACTCACATATACTTTTCCAACAATACTCTATTATAATCATTTCCGCAAAATCTCAGAATCCATTTTAAAACAATAAATTTTAAAAGTGGTTTAAAACCTCCCAATCCATGTACCAAAATGTTTAAATACCCTGAATATATCCATGAACTGATAAAATTTCCAAATATTTAAATGTTGACAAAATTCACATGAAATGATAACTTGTTTATATAAAAACAGATAATTATATTTATGCATAACCAACCGTTCGATCAATTAAGTTATATATATAATAATTAACCACAATTATATATCATAATAATACCCCAAAGAATTTAAAACATATAGACCACTCACTAACTACAGATGCTCAGTCCTACTCCCTACTTGAATGGTCTCCGAGTCTGTGTAATTATGCAGCAATAATATAAAAATACCATTTGAAACTGATAACTTAACGAAGACATTGGGATGCCCCAAATGTCTTAGAATAATTTTTAGAACTATGAAACTATCTAAATTGGACCCCGACAGGTCCAATTATAGAGTGTGTCCTATAGACCCGGTACCCAAAATTGGGGCTTTTCACTTGGAGGCTAATTTTTCGAAATTGAACCTTCCAATAACTCATAAAAATGTCCAATTTCACTAATCCAACTTCAATTTTTAATTTGACCTTAATTTAGTGACTCCATTGGTCCCCACCCCGGTAATTGCAGAAATGACCCAAAATGAAAAACTAACCAAGCAGCGTCAAAATTTACAAACTTTATATCAACGAAAGCGAGACCGGAACCGCAGTGATGCCTTGGTCGAAAGTTTCTTTACGTAAGTGCAGTGAAAAACTCGATCAGCGATCAGACCAAAATTTGTTTTATTCGTATCTTTCAAGCGATGAGAATACACGAAAAAGGGACCCACGGGAATGAGTTTTAGAGGGTCCAAAATGGGAAGAGGTATGGGTCTTAGACCGGAATGGCGGGAAAATAGAAAAATATGGCGACCACCGGTGGCGTGGCCTGTGTAGGATTCTTGGCCGTTGAAGCGCGTCAGGTGATAGTTCGCCTTGAAACTTGGCGAAACGGGATTTTAAGTGGTGGTGCTCTCCTTTGGCCGGCCCAGCGTGTAGCAAGGGAGTGGCCGGTGACGCCTCCCACGACCAAAACCGTTTGGTCTAAAATGGGTCAGCGACTGGTGGTATTCACGGTCTTGAGGAGTTTTTCTAGGGGATTTTGGAGCTCAAAATGAATGTTTTAAGGGCTAGGTTTCTATTTGGAGCATAAAACTAGGTTTATATGCCTAGAATTGGTTTTCAGGTAAAAACCCCAGGCCCGGCGGACCTTCTTGAGAAATGCGTTATTTGAACTCTCTAGGGCCATAACTTTGTCAAGTAGAGTCGGATTTTGACGTTGACGAGTCTATGAACTCGTATCAGTGAGGCCTACAAATGGCGTCTTAGTCAGCTGAAATTATCCATCCTTGAAAAAGTCAACTTGGACCCATACTTTAATTGTTGGTGAGCTTGGTCAAACTTAATTGAGCGTTTAAAAACTTGTATTATTTGGTACGGGTCGTTACACCTAATTCCAAAAGAAACTAGAAGGTTAATCGAAAAACACTACGAAACCTTCGGTTTACATTTCTCTCTGAGTGTTTTGTATTTTTCTCTTGAGATTCTCAATCTACAAAAATATCTGTCAAACTTAAAACCTGGAGAGCTAGTAAGCATGTATTTATAATTTGTAACCTAATCCTCTTAGGGGTTTTATTACACCCGCAGGCTGATAAATGGGCTCCTTCTTGTATCTTATGTCCGGTTAAATGGGCTCTTGTCATCAATGAGCTAGCTTAGGGATCTATAGCCCATTATTAATTAAAAGCTCTTGATCAACGGTCTAGATTGCTTCTGGAGCATAAATCCAACAATCTCCCACTTGCTTAGAAGCAAGTCTGGGACCGCTCAATCTTATCGGGACTCTCAGCACAAAGCCTTAGATGTGAACTCAATTAATAATGTTTTATATAAAATGTATTTTCTCTTTGTAAAATATCAATAATTAATTGATAATTTTACGTAAATCAACTAATTATTTATTCTCTTGACTTATCAGTTTCTCTAAGCAGTCCCATGCAGCGGCCCGGTGACTTTTGATATCCATTAGCAAACATGTCAGAGGATATTTCATACGAAATTCCATTTTTGTATATTTCATAAATGCTTGATAATCAAAATACCATAATCCCCAAATTATCAAGATATTGATGCAGTTTAAAATAGGCCTCACTTATTGATAACAAAGAACCATAGTAACTTAATTATCTATTTATAATATACTTTCGGGATTAAGGAAAAATAACATATCTAATATGGCACGAGATTTAATTCCTTTCCACGAGAAATTTATCCTTGATTAAATCTCTTAGATCCTCTCCGGAATGACCATAATTCATTCCAATATTTTATAATAACCAAGACTGATCATTCATAAAATATTGCGGAGTCTAAATAAAATTGCCCAACTTTTATTTAACAGCTGTGAGACAATTCATTAGTATGAGAACCTGTGATCATGTATGTCTTATGGACGTATCCATATGATATATACTATATAATTAATGTCTGGACCCCTTATCAATGAAATATAATGTGCAAAAAAAAACTTCATATTATTATATCGAAGTAAATTACAACTTGTCTTGCTCTAGAGCACAAAATGTAACCAACTCAAAACCATCTAAAGTAAGCACAGGACCCTCTTAAGACCAGCCACAATTTACATGTTTTTCTCGAGCACGTTCGGAAGAGACTTAGTAAAAGGGTCCTGCTAGGTTCTCCTCGGATGCAATTTAGCCAACCACTATATCTCCTCTATGATGAAATCACGGTCAGTGGTACTTTTCTTAATATGTGTTTTTGCTTTTGTAGAGACCTTGGTTCTTTGGGCATTATTTCACAGCCTTTATTATCACGATAAAATTGTGGAGCGATCTGCGCAGTATCATGAAGATCAAAAGGAATTTCTTACGCCATACAACTTCGCTGCTGACTTTAAATGCGGCCAGTCTTCGGCTTGATCTCGTGGAGTCGGCCCGACCTGAAGTCTGTTTAACACTCGCTCCAGCCAAATGGCTCCGGAACTAGGGTAATCACATATCTGTTGTTACGGTTACTCGTCGATATCCCCTTGAAAATCGCGATCCAGAGTATAACCAAGTGTTTTGGGCTCCCATTGGAATACCTGACATAAACCTCGTTCTCTTTAAATGCCCAGTATATGTTTCACTTTGTTGTCGGTGTTCTACTTAGGATCCCGATTAGTGCGAAACACTACTCCTTTGCATAGCGAGATGCTCAAACTGGTACATAGCACTTGGCACCTGAGACTACCAACAACCCGAGCATAAGGTTTCTTACTCATGATTATTTTATAACGGAAGTTTTTTGGTGATTGCTCCTTAAAAAGATGAATTCCATGTCACGAAGGGTAGAAGTCCCTTTTGGAATTTTCCATGCCAAACTGGTCAACTATTTTATCAATGTATGAGAACTTGGGATAAAGCTAACACACTTATTCTTACGGTCTCGTAAAAGTTTGATTCCCTAGAATGGTGCTTCACCCAACTCCTTCATATCAAGCTTTGCTTTTTCGGGTAACCCTTTGCGATCGACAACACTTTCACCTTGTTCCCGTTAACGAATATCATCGTAAAGTACCGAAAGACTACCACTATTCCTTGAATTTTTCTTATACACACATGGTTCATCAGGACTTTTCTTCAAATCCATATAATTTGATAACTTGATCAAGCACGATGTTCATGACTGGATCTTGCTTAAGCAGCCGTGGAGCTATGCAACACACGAGACCATGTGTTCTTGACTAAAAACTATATGAACCCTTCGGTTCTTTGCATATAGATATCCTCTTCTAGCTCTCCATTTAAGATGTTTTGACATCCATTTGTCAAATCCTAAATGTCGAAACTCTTGCTACCTAAGAGAATCCGGACATATTTAAGCATGGCTACTGGCGTAAATGTTTCATCATAATCTATACCCTCTTTTTGGGTGTAACCTTTTGCCACCAATCTAGCTTTGAAGGTTTCAACCTTCCTATCTGGTCCTCTCTTTCTCTTGTAGATCCACTTACACCCAATTGGTTTTACCCCTTTAGGTGCTTCTCTGAGAGACAAAAGCGAGATTAGAACCCATAGATTCCATCTCATTTGTCCATTGCCTTTTCCTGCACATCAACATCGATGCCTCTTCGGTATGTGGTAGGTCGTCATCGGGATTATCAACGACTTGATAAGTCTCTCCTAACAAGGCATACCTTGCGGGTTTGCGTATCCAGTCTCATTTCTGAGTTTCTTTGCATTGGTTGTTATCTATCTCTGAGAAGGATCGAGTTTTCAGCGGTTGGTGGATTACCAATCTCTTCATTATGTTCTTGTTCTTGAGTTTCTTAAGAATTTGGTCACTGAGATTTGTTTCTGTGTTTGTTCACCTTGGGTACATTTTGTATATTTTCCCTGTTGAACATATCGACCGGGGAAAGCAGGGGTGAAAAAATAGGGTTTGTGGTGGATCTCGGCCCGAGTCAAGCTCTTCAAGAACCACTTTACTCTTAGGTTTAAAATTGTTCATATAATCCTCTTCTAAGAAAGTGGCATGAGTACTCACTATCACCTTCTTTTCCTTTGGATTATAGAATATTTCACCTCTCGTTCCCTTAGGGTAGCCAATAAACATACACATTTCTGTTTGAGATTCCAACTTTGTTGTTTTACGTACCAAGTACCAAGACGCAGCCGGAGCACCCCAAACTCTAATATGTCTCGTCGGGTCATACTTCCATAATCTCTGCTAATGCTCAAACGCATTTTTAATTCGAACTAAATTTAAGACAGACGCAATGCTTCTAAGGCATATCCCCGTAACGATTCATGTAATGATGAATAACCGAGCATCGACTCAATTATATCTGTGCGGTTCTATTCTCTCGTAGACTCCATTTTGCCGATGCCTCCAGAGATGATAATTGAGATATTATCCCCTCTCGAGCTAAGTAAGTCTCAATCCTCCAGACAAGTATTCACCGCCGCCAGACCAAGTTAAGCTTGATACGACACCCACTGCTTTTCGTCCTCACCCTTTATACTCGAAATTATAAAAAGCTTCACTTATGGCGCATTAGGTAAACATAACCATATCTTGAGTAGTCAAGAATGTGATAAAAATACTCATACCCGCCCCTAAGCTGAACACTCATCGGGTCCACATACATCGCTGTGTACCAATTCCAACTATATAGCTGGCATGATCGGGCTTAGCCCTCAAGGGCCTCTTGTCATTTTACCTTCTAAACATGATTCACATACTCGGTATAGGTTCAAAGAGATCAAGGAATTTAAAATTCCACTTTTAACCAAACCATGAATTCTACTAGAATTAATATGACCTAATCGTAAATGCCACATATAGGTTTCATTTGAAACCTTCCTTTTCTGAGATAAAGGAAATCGCTCATCATCAGTATTTTCAATAGCATTAATACTATAGGACATGTGGAGTTAATAAATATAAACCATTTATCAATAATCGTGAACAAATAAAGCGTTATTACTTTTATTGAAACTAAGGAATTAAACTCAGACCGTTAAACCATTTACAACTAAACAACTAACAGTAAAACCAAATTCCCTCTTTAAAATCCGTAACAAATAAACAGCCTGATAAACATAAAGTCTTATTATTAAAACATAACCCACTAGTCCTATCGCCACAATAAGGAGACATATTCCCCAAGCTTCCAACTTCGCTTCTTTTGTCCTTACCAGTGGGTCATTTGTTCGAATCCATCGCAAAGAGTAACAAACACGGTTATATTCCTAAATCAATGATCCATTTATCATTGTAATTCTCCACTAACAAGCCTCAAATAACATTTATACTACTCCATACCGGGTTTTAGGCAATCCTTCTTCCAATGACCTTTCTGTCAGCACTTGAAGCACTTGCCTTCTACTCTTCACAGCAAATTCGGGTTTGATACCGACCTTATTTCCTTCTCGCTTTTGTTCTTTTTTTTTCCACCCTTAGGTTTCCTTTAGGTTTTGAGGAACTTTCAGCATGATAAGCACTTCCGTGCTTCACGAGAGACCTTCAACACTCTCAAGCCTGCGGCATGTCTACTAGGAGTAGTCGCTTGTCTCATATTATAATTCATTTTTGAGCCTAATTTCAAAGCCATTAGGGGTGTAGATTCTGTGGATCATGTCATTCTTCACCTCGATCCAAATTTAATCGCATCACTTCCAGCATCGATGTGCCCCATCATTTTTAAACAATGGTCCCGCATTACTTCCCCTCCAAACACATGAAAGTGTTCATTAGTGCCCCTATGGTCGCGCTTTGTCTAGCAAGCACGCTACTTTTAGCGAAACATCTCATCTAGAGTCCGACCACTTCTAATACACTCTCCGATCATTAATTTGCTTTGCGCATGTTCTCGCAATGTCAGTAAAGAATATAACAACGAGTCATAGATTTAAGTTCATGCCAATCCGCAAATTGCTTTTAGTTTCCTCTTGCCATTAGCAGTGGCCTCTGGGTTTGAGTTGTTGTAATGAATTTTATTCTTTCAAAATCAAGGACAATGTAAAGATTGGTTTTCCATAGGTCGTAGTTATTTCCATCCAATGGCTTTTGACTCAAAATTGTAGCTAGAGGATTAAAGGATGCCATTTTCTGAAATTTAAAAAAGCACAAATATTAACACGTAATCCACACAACAAACATACAAATATGTAGATCCCTTAAACTACTTATTATTAATGTTTATTGCAACAATAATTTAGTTTCCATTACAAATACTTACGTTGGGCAAGACATTTGTAATAAACTAAACTTTGAACATGGTATGTCTAGTGTCCTACTAAGTTAGCTCCCAGAACGGTGAGGTGGGTCTCACTCTTAAAAAAACTCACCTTAGACAGAGAGCCTCCTTCTTAGATAACACTAACACACACCATTCAAAATTGATTTTTAAATAAACAATCATTTTTTTTCAATATTCTTTTGGGCCTTTAATAACATTGACAGAAAGCCTCGTTAGAGGGTTATTAATATTATTAAAATTGAATGTAATAACTATTAATTTAATTTCAAAATTATCTTTAATATCTAAGCATTGTCGACAAAGGCTCGCATAACCTTATTAAAATTTTGAAATTATTTTTTAGATCTAATCCAATAAAATCCTGGCCATGCTTATCCGTCAGTATCACATAACCATTTTATTATCGACCCTTAATGTTTCTCCGCAGTTTGAATTAATTAAATTAATTTTAACCTTCACCCATTCAATATTTTTATTATTAAATAATTAGGTTTTCCATAATAATATTATCTAGATAAAACAAATATTATTATGCACATGTATATATCAAATGATGCAATTATATGGCACCACCCATTCTTAAATGGCATGTTAAGCACATATCACATGTTATATCCATATAATTTAAACAATTACAAACATGTATCAATTAATAGGCCCTAATCCATGAGCCAGAGTTAAAATTACAAAATCTCAATGGTGCCAAGAAGCCCAACTTGGATATCCGGCCCGCATTTCTTTCTTTCTTCTCTCGTGCTTTGTAAGTCCATGGGGTGTGGGTCAGTTAGAATTGGCTTTTAGGTTTTGGCTCAAAAACACAAAAACCTAACATGTCCCCTATTGAACCCAGCACCAAACGTCGCCGATCGCCACACACAAAACTCATTGTCACGAAATTTTATAGAAGGTAGCACCGGTCTCGAGGAACCACCCCACAAAAATCACCATTCTAACAACGCAACGCCTTTTTTACATTTTTTTTTTTTTTAATAAATCCAAATTTACATATAAAAAGAACAAATAAAATCGTTGGTGAAAAATAAATAAATAAATAAATCAAGGAGGAAACCTAATTCATGATTAGCCTCCTCGTTACATCCCAAAAAAAAATATACAAGCAAAAACTCCACATGGATACGCTTCAAACCAAATCATTCATTCATAATACAAAAAAACTATAACAACATAAATAATAGAATCCTAGGTGCCATATATCTAATATACATCACATATACATGATAAATAAAATTATGGATTCAATCTATCACACAATCGATTCAACTGTGCTCGATACCACTCAGGAATCATATAGCTAAGACAGAATCATACGCTTAAATACAATGTATGATAGATATATTTTCATCACCCATTACTAACCTAGTAGTGCAGTAAAATCTCTTCTAGAATCCACAGACTTTCCAAGCTTACCTCTCTACATGACAGACTACAGGCGGGCGCACCGATCACAAAAGAAACTAAGGTTAATCTTAAAACACTCAAACCTTACAGCCAGCTTTCTCTCTCAAGGTGTTTTGTTTCTACCGAGATTCTCTCAAACTCTTAAAATAATGTGAAACTTAAAAACCCTAGAGGCTAGTAAGCAGTGTATTTATAGACTGCTAATCCTAATCCTCTTAGGGTTTTATAACACCTTGGGCCCAATAAATGAGCTCCTTCTTGTATCTTAATAATCAGTTAAATGGGCTCTGTCGTCTAATGAGCTAACTTGGGGATCCTATGGCCCATTATTAATTAAGGCTCTTGATCAATGGTCTAGATTGCTTCTGGAGCATAAATCCAATAGATACATGGATAATCAAATAAATAAAAAGAAAAATTTTCATAAACAAAGATGATATATTATTTAGTTCAAACTTTTTCATCATCAAGATGACGTAAAAACAAATAATTTTCTTTTAAAAAATCTACATTATTATCCCTTACCTCAAAGGATCACTTAAATACTTTGACAAAGCTAATTTGAAGGACCCAAAGGAAATTATTTCACCTCTTCCTCCCAGTCACAAGCATGGAATAATAGATCGATATGAGATGGTGTTTAGGGTTCATCACGGGACAAGATCTGATTGATGGTGCATCAATGGGAAGTGGCCGCATGGAGCATCTTTCCTAAAATCTGGATGATCCCAAAGTGGCCTATTGGTGCGTGATCCCGGTGTATAGCAACTGTCTTAGTGTCGGAGAATGGTGGCAGCCTGCTTCTTCCTCCGTGAAATATATTAAGTGCGAATGCAGCCCTCCCCAGTTGGGGTTTTACGTGGACTTATACAACCCACTTTCGAATGGTGTGACAATCTTTTCTTCTCCGAATCCGTGTGTCGACAAATCCTTCTTCCTATGGTGCGACTTACTCATAAAATCTCAGTATTTTAGTCATTATTTCTAAGAGTCACACAATCACATTTCATATATTCTATTTTTTTACCATGAAAATTCAGCCACCACATTCGTATATGCTGCCCTAATTCATCCACCGAAATTTCTTTGTTAATCCAAGAACATCCATGATATATTTTTTTTTCCTGAATCAACAGCCACCATTTGCATAGAAAATATATTCCATACAGCCACTGCAACCTTCCTCTTCTTACTAAAACTTAAGCTTTCAAGGCTTCATTAATAGTTTTGAAAATACCATAAACTTACACCAAAGTTTAGCCATGAGATCTCTAATATACATCTATAAAATCATCATTTATTTTCCCTCATATATCAGTCACGTGATTACCTTATATGCAGCTGTTAGGGCTATATATACCAAAAGCCATTTTATTGTTATGAATGTTTATTTTATTTTAATAAAATTCTGTTATTTCATTTCAATGAGAATCTACATGAGCTATGTTTGCATTTAATTATCATGCATGTGTGTCTTTTATTCTACATAGTAGATGATTTGGTGTGTAGAGTTCAGCTTACACACAGAAGATCAAATCACCGGTTTTTGTGGAATATAAGTTATTAGTTCACAGTTTAAATGGAATTTGACACACAATTGGTAAGATTGTAGCACAAGACAATAGGAGGTCTGTCTTGACTAGGGGAATGGCTTAGTTCCAACTTCTTGTACTAGTACACTCATGTGTATTGAACGGGGACTAACTCAAAGTACTATTTTATACTAACACATAAAATAATTAATACCTCATGGTTATTATGAATACTATTACTCTTAATCTCGTAGATAATTCAATGCAGCGCATTTATTGTCGTTATTTTGATTCATAAAGAGTAAGATCTTTTATAGATCAAAATAACTTTGAATTGATAACCGTATTAATTGTATAGTGAATATTAATTACACGGAACTACATCCTATTAATCGATCGATGATACCCTGAAGATACTTATAAGTTTTGATTATATCAAACCCTCATGTATTTTTAATCCACATATCAATTAAGTTAAGTGAAGGTCTCAAGGTGATATCGATGTTGATTAAATAAAACTCATAAGAATTTTAATTTAATCAACTATATCTCGTAATCTTAATGGGGAGATTAATAAGTATTTAATAACAAAGGGCTTGAATTATACTTTCGAATAAGTGAGGGAGTGTAATTATGATTCTTTAGTGGAGTGAATTATAATTAATGTAAATAAGTTCATATATTTACATTGGGAGCCCTAAATCTTATTCGCCTTTAGGTCCCTACCGCAGCCTATTTATATGCCATAGTCGGGATGCCCTGCAGACAAAAACCCTAGAGGCAAATGGCCCAAAGGAGAGCATGAAGATAGTCACCCCTCTTCTCGCCCGCATCGGGGAATGATATACAGCCTGAGGGTCGAGTAATCTGCCATGAATCATTTTTTATTGAGATCAATCCAAACATATCTCTAGGTATGGATTCGAATTGTATCCTCGTAGCTTTATTCGAATTATTTTTTCAGACCAGACACAATCACTATGTTCACGGGGAATTCCAATCCCCTACAGCAGTTACTTTTCTTCTTGAATTATAGTGGGTTTTCAGCCATAATCTTTATTCAAGTTTCAACAAACACATGCTTGAGTTTCTACCACAATCTCTTCACGAATGCGTGTGGTGGCTGTCTCCTACTCCTCATATAGCTTATCATCCGAAAAGTCTCTCCTTTTCTCTTATAACTTGCCTCTAGATCCTCCCAGCAAAGTATCTCTTTTCGCATAAAAAGAATCATCTCTATTCATAATCACTCAGTCACCCTTCCATGACCACCTTGAAGTAGTAGTCCACATATCCCATCTTCCCATGTGTGGAGAAAGTCATAGTTGTCTGTGCATGGAGGCTGCCCATGGGGATCTTCCTTGTCGGTTGATGCTATCGCCCGTGTAGGGAGAAGGCAAAAGGTAGTTTCCTATTGATATCTCAAGGCAGCACGCTAGTAATTTCCCATGGTGTATCTCTTCCTTAAAAAATTTGAGGCTTTCTCAAAGACATGTTGGTTTCTCTTCCTCAACTCTGTTTGATCTCCTTCTCTTCTTCACGATCTCCCTTTTTTTATTTTTTTTGTATTTATACCTAGGGTTTACCTATTACAATTACCCTTATACCCTTATACCCTTATACTCTTTATTAAAATATTTAATTGCCCTTAAAATTATTCAAAAGGTTAATAGATCTTTATAATGACTAAAGCTATATGTGTATCTAGGATCGACGTCGGTCTTCAAACCAGATTCATATTCCAATCAGATCATTTTGCGAACTTTGTTTGCATCACCCAAAGGATTCAACTCGCATCCCAGATCATCGACATGTCTCCCCCGGCCATGTTGTTCGCACGATACGGTACAATTTTAACACAGAACATACAGATAAATTTCTACATCCCCATTTAGTTAACTCGGCGATAAAATAACGGTTTGCAGATCTTATGTACATTGGCACAGCACCCCAGAACCCGCCTATCTATCATGGTCCCATCCGCCCATCGGCAGCCCATCATTTTACTGGTTGCAAGAGATAGAGATTCAATACACTAGGTGAGAATTGCGATCGAGAGCAGAGGTTGCGGTGAGCGTGACTTGGGGATGGCCCACCCATCTCACCGATAACTTATCGAGCATCAACCATGGCATCATTACAACTACCTCAACACAGATTCTTAGTGAACTAGTTAACAGGAGGTGAAACCAGCTTAAGGGTCTTCAATCCTTCTCGCATTATATATGAATATATATCTTTTCACCGATGAGGCTTTTTCTAACTCGGAACTGGCCGGAGCGTGGGTCAGCTTGGCCTGACCTGACTCCTTTGCAGGCTGGTTTGCAAGCCCTCGGATCGTTTCGCCCGAGTAGTGTGGCTGCTGCTACCGTGGCCGATCTCGCGGCACCGGCGCTGCTCTCCTACAAAATACACGAAAAGAAGGCCTGCGAGGGCTTCACCCCGTGCCACTCCGGCCTAAGTCAGCTTCTTTCTCGAGAGAAAGAGAGACTCGCTTTAGAGGGAGAATGTTACGTATGTTTGCTTATGAGTATGCGTCCCTTTCACCGATGGGGTGGCTCTATATTTGTATGGGTGAGATGTTCAACCAAATGATTTTTATGACTAGGATTCGCTCCCATTGATGGATATTTTGTTATTATTATCCGTATCTGATTTGGTAAAGGATATATGGTGGTGCGAGCAGCTTTATTTGGGATAATCTTCTTCCTTACGTATCCCGCTTGATGATGAACTCGTTATTATCTTTTCTTCCTTATTGATGAGATTCAATGGATTTGGTATGGATAATATATTCTATTTTCCTTATCTGGGAGACTTCCCACCGGCCTGGGCCGAGCCAGATTGACCTTCAATTGAGTTGGTACTAAAAGGCTTGAATGCCGATGTAAAAAGGCTGAATGTTTTCCAATGGGCATGCCTTTCCTTCGGGGGTTTGGGGCCGAGCGGGCATGCGTGTTTCACTGGCTGCCTCTGGGCTCGTGGAGCGGGCCCGTGAGCCTTATTTTTCAAACCCCATTCAGCTACTCCCACTGTGCACTGTACGCGGGGCAAGGGCCGTAACGCTTCTGCACGGCGCGTAATTTCCACGTGTCTCGCCGGGCCGGATTAGCCAGGCTTGGTCGCCGCCATCGTCTTAAGGATAATGATGACTCTTCGATCTTCGGCGCCTCATTTCTCCCATTCCTCGCTTCCTTTTGTTTCCTTTCGCAGACATCCTCTGGCCTTGTGTGCCTCCGATCCTGATATCTTCCTTGCCTTTAGTGAGTCTCTGACTTCCCTCTCGTCTCTCGCCCGAGCCTTTTTGTATAAAGTTTTCTCCGCGCCTTCTCGGGATACCTTTTCTATTATATTCCTGGGTCCACTGCGTCTTTATCTCCTTGGTTTCTTTCCGAGCTATACAACGAGGCGCTAGGGTTAGGTTAGCCAAGTTTTGTTTTCATTATGGGTCCGGGCCGCTCTTCTTCTCTGCGCATCGATGGTGACTCTTCGACTATTGCTGGTTCTGGACGAACTGGCGATGTCTCCGACCGTTCGGCTGGGGTTGAACTTCGAGATGTCCTAGAGGTGCCTCCTCTTCCCTTGGACAAGGGTAAGGGAAAAGTAAACCTGATTAAATACCCTGGGGGGTCAGAATACCTAAGATCCGCCATTCAGCATGCTTTGACCGTGGACCTAGCAAGGCCTGGCCCTCATACGGCCACCTTTCTCGCCGTGACGCTACCAAACATCTGTGGCTGCTCTGGGTGTGGTCCCTTGACGTTTTGACTTATGTGGTCTCCGTGTCTAAGATGGTGTGCTTCTTCAAGTGGCCTTCGATAATCTGCCTCGCTCTCCTCGCACCCCTTCATAAAAGGGGCTTTTAAGTGCCACTCAATGTTTGTCCTTCTCAACTCGCGCCAACGGTCAGGGGTATCTTGGTTGTCCTCGTTGGTTTTCTTAGGACAGGGGGCTTAGTGTCCCCATGATAGCCTCGTCTTTTATCTTTAGCCCGAAGGAGGCATCCGAGGGCTTCCCATTTTTCTAGCAAGCCCGTGCTCCCTAGTGATTTCGATCTTCCCTCCTCCCACAAAGCCGTGGAAGGGACGCTACTTCGTTAGCCAGAATCGGGAGTATGACCTCGACAAGGACGACACCCTCGCTCCCAAGTGGTTCGACCAATTTCCCGAGAATCTTCGTGGAGTGTCTGCTCGCTTTTGGTTCATAACTTGTGTGTGGTCATTGGGTATTCCTCGACTGCACTCACTGCATGCTCTCAGCTCGAATTAATCTTAATCAAGTAAAGACAACGCCGTAAAGGCTACAAGCTGGCCGAGTCCTCCTCGTCCTATGCTGAGCCGATCAAGCCTGATGTTCCTAGCCCCTTCGAGCTCGAGGTGTCCGCCGCCCATCGCTCAGGCCTTCGCCTTCTTCCACCATGAAAGTTCCTCCCATTGGGCCTTCCGCTGCTGCTTTGAGGCCTTCGCCTCCTTCCATCATGAAAGTTTCTGCCATTGGGCCCTCCGCCGCCAAACCCACTAGGGGGGAACTATTGGCTCACTGAGACGCTGTCTCCTGGCCTCGGAGCATGAAAACGAAAACCTTGAACCCGTGAGAAAGATCTACGGCCATCAAGGTTTCGGCTGGGGCCACCTCATCTTCTCCGTCCGTCACGTCCATAAACCGGAACCCAAAGTAAATTCCTTCGGTTAAGGCTCCTATAGTCTTTGAGTTCGCTGGCCCCATTCCCAGTTCACCGCGGAGGCGTATGTCCTGGGCCGCTGAGCAATCATAGCGGTCACGCCTATTACCGTCTGAACCCCGCCAACAAAGAGGGTTAGGTCACCTTCTCGAAGGGCTAAGAGTATGGTGAAAGATCCGAACCGAAGCTAAGTGAGACGGACTCATTTTCAATGCCGAACTCGCAGCGCCAGCCTCATCCATTCTTAAGGATTCCGACCAAGAGGTCGGGTGCACCATTCGCTGATGAGGCTTTGGCCCTATCTCTTCAGGGGGTCGCTTCCGTAAGCTTCCGTACTTTGCCATATCTGATTCTATTTCAGTCAGTCGAACCGCATCGATTTCGACTTGGCGTCGGGTGCGTGGCTACTCATTCAAGGGTTTGGCCAAAAAGGCTAAACTAAACTAAGTCATGTTAAATGCCCTGCCATAAGGCGAGGTGGCTTCCCCTCACATTTGAGCTGTCGAACCAAGTAGGGTAAGGTGCAACGTATGATCGAGGAGGAAGCTCAAATCTGATTTGAAGGATGCCACGCCGCCCGTGCTAAGGCCGAGGGTAGGGCGCGACAAGGCCCCGAATGGGCCTTGAGAGCTACCAAGGCGAGTCGGAGGTTCAGATGATTTTGAGGGTCAGGCACGACTTGATTGAGGCTGGGGTGGACTGGTCACATCACCCAAGATGAACTTCTCGCTGTGATGGTCGATGAGCTTCTCACATCCCAAGGCGAGCTCCAGGAGTCTAAGGAAGAACTGCGTGCGATCAAAGACGCATCTCGCGCATAAGACGCACGCCAGTTGACGAGGCTCGCCGCGAGGCTAACGGCAGCCTGCAAATACTAACGCCCGATCGGTTAACGCCTACGGGGCCGCTGGGACCTTCATTAGCAACAACTTCGTGACTCAACGGACGGTTATTGGAAGACCGAGGGCCATGGCTTGTACCTCTCAATGGATTGGCATTGTCGTAAGAAGGTCGCACGCCTATTCCACTGGACAACCCTCACCTTCCCGTGGACGATGGTGACGAGTCCTTCTACCGATTATTCGAGAGCCGGCACCCCTCACGAGGCTCACTCCCTTCTTCACCGTCTCGCTCCTTCGATGCCCGATCTCCCGTGCACGTCGCCCGCCCGATGTCTACTTCTATACCTTTTTTCTTTTTTACATATATATTTTGCTGGGCTTCGGGGCCCAGCATACGTGAAATTGGCTCCCCACGGAATACTCATTTTTCCACTTTACTTTCGTTTACTCGCGGCTCTTCGCGACGTTCGCATGAATCGAATGACCTGAATTGAGCATCTGAGTTGAGTAAATGAGCTCTTCAAACTGAGCTGCTGAGGCTTCGTGGGATGATTTGCCTGAGTAGAACTGATTCCTAGGCTGCATGGCCTGTGTAGAATGGTTGAGCTTGTTAATGTGATCTACTGGGCTCCGTCGGCTGATTTGCTTGAGTCGAATTGATTCCTAGGCTGCATGGCCTGTGTAGAATGGTTGAACTCACAAAGTGAGCCATCAATTGACGCCGAGGTCTTCGGCACACCACTCGAAATGATCCGACCAACAGTCGCTTGCGGGCTCGTGCGCAGCAGAGATGAACCTCAGCCAAAGTGAGTCGGGCTCCGGCGCCGAGGCCTGCGGCGATGTACCCGAGCCGATCCGACTCCCCAGGCTGGGCGCGGACCGCGCAGCGGACGAACTCGTCAAAAGTGAGCCGCCGGGCTCCGGCGCCGAGGCCAAGTGGCGATATACCGCAGCCGATCCGACTCCCCAGGTCAAGGCGACCCGTGCAGAGAGTGGGACGAACTCCGTCAAAGTGAGTCGCCGAGCTCCGGCGCCGAGGCCGAGGCGATATAGCCCAGCCGATCCGACTCCTTAGGTTGCGTGAATCTGCAAGTGTAGGTGTGACGAACTCGCCAAAGTGAGCTACTAGGCTCCGCGCCGAGGTCGGCGGCGATGTGTACCGAGCCGATCCGACCTAATGTGAAGCATGGCCTGCAGGCCGAAGTAGATGAACTCACAAAGTGAGTCACACCCGCGCTGAGGCCGAATGGCGATAGCCCCAGCCGACCGAATTTCAGTTACGTGACCGCAAGGCAGTACACGAACCCGTCAAAGCCGAGCCGCCGGGCCCGGCACCGAGGTCGAGTGGCTTATGTACCGAAATGACATCCGACTCATCAGTCGCATGGCCCGTGCTGGGCAGATGAACCGCCAAAGTGAGCTGGGCCGGCCCGCCGAGGCCGAGTGGTGATGTACCGAGCTAACTACCCAGTCAAGGTGACTTGGTGCGCAGCAGACGAACCGCCAAAGTGAGCCGCCCGGCTACCGAGGTCGAGGGCGACGTAGCTCGAAATGACCTGACTCTAGGTCAAGGTGACCCGTGCGCAGTGTACGAACTCAGTGAGCCATTGGCTCCTCCGGCGCCGAGGTCGGCGGCGACACCTGCCAATCCGACTCCACAGTCGCGCGGCCCGTGGCCGAGTAGATGAACCCCGTCAGTGAGCCGTGGGCCCGGCGCCGAGGCCGAATGGAGATGTAGCCTCGAGCTGATCCGAATTCTTAGGCTGTGAGCCGAAAACGCTGGTGTGTAAATGAATGCCTATGTGCGCAAGTGCACTTAGCTCCCAAGTAATACAAGCAGTACTTTAAAGACGGAGACATCGATCCACGTGGAAAAGGTGAATTGACTACAGAGGTTCTCGCTTCTCGCATAACATTCGAATAAATGATTCTAGGTAAATTTTAAGTAAGGAAACTGCGAACTAAGCTATTGATTCTAGTGAATTAATGGTGTTGCGCCTGTGGTTAACCTCCCTATCACGCTCAATTGATTACTTTTCTAAAGATATCGTTATTCAATATATTTGTATATGTCAATGGTATGAGGTGATCTTGCCTACGAGATATCCTCTCTCGTGGTATATCCGCCTTATCTCTCGTGAATAGAATCGAGTATATCTCTATCTCGACTTCAGATTCCAAAATTTTAAATGTTCTAACCTCAAATGCCACCTTCAAATTCTAATATCTCTATTAACCGACCTATTAAAGGCTACTCTACCCAGATCCTCGAATACCCTCATCTCTCGAACTCTAGACTTCAAGTATGATTCAGGCAATATTGGCCGACATTAACATATAATTGAAATGCAGTGTATAGAGTAGATGTGATAAACACAATAACCGAATAACATGAAAGATCAAACTTAATCCATCAGATACATTGCGGTTTGATGTAACCCTAGAAAGAGATCTAGAACATGATGGAAGAAAAGATGAAACTGTTTAATAAAGGAAACATTGTTCTAAAATCCGAAAATATCCGAAAAATGAAAAGCGCTACACTCCCGCACTTCCTCGAAGCCGCTGTCACCGTCAAACCCCGCGGCCTCCATTCAGGCGCCTCCCGACACCCTAATTTCGTGAGCCATCCCGTACTTTAAATGATGAGGTGCAAATTTTCGAGCTGACGTCGCGACGTGGGGACGTCGCGACGTGGCGCCTCACTCTCCCCTCGCCTCGCTCCTCATTGTTCCAAAATTGCTTCCCAAAAGTTGTTCTTTCGCTTCCATCGAACCTCAGAATCACACGTACACAAATCGTGGATCTAGCCACAAAACTATAAAATTATTATAAAATAAATGTGAAAATGACGAACCGACGCTGAAAGTGTAAGATGAGCGTTTTAGGCACCACATCACACCCTTAAACTTAGTTTCTTGCTCGTCTCAAGCAAGAACCGACTCTGTGACAGACACACACCGACACCATGCAACTAACACTAAGACAAAGGGTGCACATGCTAAAAAAAAATAGGGATCAAATCGACCGACTACATACCCACCGCTTTGCTCGATGTTCTGAAGGCATACGTATATTTGACTTTCTGCAAATTGACGAGATCGTGAACCGACTAGTGCATCAAATCTCACGTTGTTCAATGGCCTCTCAAAAAATCCCCTATGTGCTTATAGTGAATGGCCCCGCACAGCTCTAGGTTCCGACTACCCCCAAACTTAAGCTCAACCCACCTATTAGGAAGAAGCTTAACTAGACAAGGATAGGGAATCGCACTCCATTTATTTATGTCCACATACCTAGAAATGTCCTATGTACCAAAAACAAAAATGGAGGAAGACCTAGTGCCAAGAAGTTTTAGCCAAGTGTTCCTGTAGCGGTGATCCATTGGTGACTCCCCACCAGTTGGTTAAGGGCACCAGACATTAAATTCCCTTTAAACTTCACCCCGAACACTCAACCAAACTCGATGGCCCTAGGTTACGTGAACGATCCATTTTCTCGGTCTCCATGTAATCTGGCAAGAAGTTAATGACTTTGCGCTGGCTCAGTGGCATTAGGCTTTGATAGCCCTCATCGTGCCCCACTCCCATTGATGATCCCGCTTATTCCTATGTATATACTCCTATTTTTGTCATATATATATATATATATTTTATATTTTTTTCTTTTTCTATTGTTTTTGTATTTTCTTTTCGTCAGCTCGATGGCAATCCTCTTTGATTAGGTGTCCCATCACTCAAATGGTTCGACCTCCCTAGCCGATCGAACTTTAGTAGTTGGTCTCTAAGACTTATGCATACTCCGGGAAGTCACTAGTGTGAGTGTACAGTATTTTGAGAACTGGTTTCTTGACTACCCGGAATTGATTCACTAGCCCTTTTCACCTATTCAACCTCATTACCGAGCATCAAGCAAATGTATGCAACTGAACACGTCTATAGTGAACTCAATCCAAACAATGATCCTCAATTTTCAACATGGCACACATGTATGCAATTACTACATGCAAGAATGTCCTAAAATATAATCAAACAACTAACACATGACTCATGAACATGAAAGTGCGATGTAAAATAAACTGAAAACAAAACACACTAATATGCGGAACACACTAAAAATACTACACACTACTAAAACCAAAACACACAATAAACAAACACAAAAACATGGGCATCTCGATCACCAAATCCTCCCCCAACAAAATATCCAAAGTGTCCCCACCGTAAGATAAAACATAGAGGGTAAGGAACTTCCCCCGAATATCATCGCGGGAGGTGGTGGTGATGGTGAAAAGCCGGCTAAGCGAGCCGGGCTCGCATAGATCGCCGCCGCTAATCGATGGTCCGGCTTGGCCGGGACCGCCCTCGCATGTCGCACGCCCCATATCCCGAGTAACGGACTCGGCGCTCCCGGTCTCATCCTGCACGCGCCAAAGCGCCGCTGAGTGAGAGCACCGGTCCTCACATTCGGGAAGGATCAATGAGCGGCCGCCCGAGCCGCGCGCGGTGGAGGTGGTCGAGACGAGGGTGGTGGTGGAGGTGGGTGGACGGACCTGGCCACGTCCTCCCGGGTGTCACCAGAATCCAAAGCGAGCCCGATAATCGGAAGCTCGCCCGTCTCAGGCTGCGGACCCGAGTCGTAAACCCCTCAGTGGCTGACACCGTGTGTCCCGCTTTCGACCGATACGGCCTTGACGGTGAAGCTGCCTCATTGTCGCTATATAATTCCCGCTTGTTTGCACAAGCCAAATATCGTAAAAGGGTGCCCCAGTTCATCTTCGCATCCCTAAGCATGAGGATGGCATCCTCTCGATAACCCGCCCAACATCGAATGATATCCTAGATGATGGCGAAGCCGAAAGGCTGAACGCCGGGTCATTACCTCACACATTCGCCATCGGATAAGACGCCAAGTGATGAAATGATGCCAAACCTTAGAACGTAGGCCAAATGTTTACCTTGAAATTGACCGCACGGCCCGCACCGCCGATCCACCACCTCGCCGTCACGCGATGACCTCATGGTAGCTCCGGATGCTCGCGAGTCGATCAGCTGAACCCGTAATATGCTCTAGGCCATAGAAACCATCGATCGACCAAGACCGGTCGACTACAACATACCTCGCACCCCGACCTCAGGACACGGGAAGCCAGGTCATGCAAAATTTCGAACTACGCTATCGCCGCCGGACGAGGGGGTCGCATAAGGCACGCACCCCTAGCCTCGATCATTCTTCGAAGAAATCATCTGGGTGATGAAACCCCTTCTCCTTAATGAAGGATCAGTTTTTGCAAATTGTGCTAAACCGATCCGAGGCACTCGCGTTTATAAAACGCTAGCTTCGAGGTATCGAACGCGGAGTCGGTCCCGCTCGGGCCGACCGCTAAGTGTGCAACTTCTCGCCTCACATACCAACCCAGACAAACTCGAACACCTAATGTGCACCACAAACAAAAAAGAAAAATCAACTAAATAACTACCTAATGACTCAACAAACCTAAATGGGACTCAAAGACCCTAAGGAACCTAGCTGACCCGAAACTAATTCTAAAAGACCTCTGTATCACACAAAATGCACAAATGAAACCTAGACCACTGCATCTAAGCTAGAATCCGGGCACACGCTGGTGGAATGCCACTATGACCCAAAACTCCGGCTAAAGAGGGTGACTTACGTTGGCTCCATGAGCAGTTGGAGGGTCTCGACCGCTGGATGGAGCCCGACAGTCCGTGAAGGTCAGGATGCAGGGGAGCTAGGGCTCGGCGCGGAAGGTGTGTGAAGTGTGGCCAAAATGAACTATTTCGGGCTAAAACAAGGTCACGTCGCGACGCGGCGTTCACGCCGCGACGCGGCGCAGGACATGACCAAACGACGCCGCTGACGTGGTAGTCCCACGCCGCTGACGCGACGCAGGGCTTTACAATTCCACGCCGCTGATAGAGAGAACACGCCGCGACGCGACGCAGGAGGCGCGTTAAAATGACGTCGCGACGTGAGAAATCCACGCCGCGCACGCGGCGCAGAGATGAAATTTGACGCCGCGACGCAAACTACCGCCGACGCCGCGCAGAGCTTCAAAATTACGTCGCTGACGCGAAATCTCAATCGCGACGCGACGAGCTTCAAAATGACGTCGCTGACGAGAAATCCACGCCGCGACGCGACGTAGGGATGAAAATTTGATCGTCGCGACGTGGGACTTCCACGTCACACCTCACGCCACGACGCGACGCAGTGTCTCAAGTAAGAAATTTTGAACACACTACTCACCTCACTTTTCGAGAACCCACGTGTAAACTTCATTCCCGCATTGAACACGCCAAGACCTCGCACCCACGCTTCCGGTCCCGCACCAAACCAACAGCGTAAACACCGATCATGGATACAATGAGAAATCAAAATTGCTGAAAACAACAATAAACTCGAAACTTAAAACAAAGTTTTAGAACACTATTGCCTCCCAAGAAGCGCTATGTTAATGCTGTCATTAGCTCGACGACCCTCGAATCTCAATGTGATTAAGAACTCAAACTCTCGCGGATCGCCGAATTATACTTCTTCATGCACACAAAGGAATGACTTGCTTGTCTGCAAGAAACTCGCCTCCATAGTACGGCTTCAAGCGTTGGGTGGCGACTGTGAATGTGCCTTTCTCAGGATGTGAAACTTCTGCCCCACCATGTGAAAATACCTTTGTTACCGTGAAAGGTCCGGACCATCGAGACTCACTTCGAAAAGCTTTAGTCCTAATCAATGTATGACTCTGGCTGTCCTACCGCGGAATTCTTTTTCCTCGTGATGTGCTTGTCGCAAGCCGTGCCTTGGTCTTCCTTTATAAATACGCGCTCATGCTTCGCTTTCGAACTCATCTAAATTTCTCACCTGAAGTTGTAGTAGTCGCTTTTCCCAGCCAAAGTATCGTCCATGTTTAGTCAAGCCGAGCGGCTCCAATAGCCTTCGATGTCTACCCTACCGAAGGTGGCACGCTTTACCATAAACAAGTCCGAACGGACATACTCTAAAGGAGTTTCAAATGCGTGCGTATGCCCGCAGCGCATCGTCTATCTTTTTAGACCAATCCTTCCTGGAGTTGTTGACTGTCTTCTCGAGGATGTACTTTGATTTCTATTGATACCTCTCGCCGCTCGTTGACAGGCGGTATGCAAGAGATGTACGATGACGTGGCCCCATACTTTTGCAAAACCTTGTCTATTACTCTTGCTGGTAAATGCCACTCATTATCTCGTGATTAAAGCACGAGGAGTTCCGTGAGAATATACTGTCACGCAAGAATTTAGCCACAACCTCGCACTATCAGCGCAGCAGGATCGCCTACCCACTTCGAGACATAGTCTACTGCCAACAAGATGTACAAATAGCTATATGATGCAGGAAATGGTCCCATGAAATCGATCCCCCATAAGTCGAACAACTCTACCTCCAAGATAGGATGCATGGGTGGCTCGTCCTTTTTAGAGATGTTCCCATTCGCTGACATTTGTCACAAGTGGAAATCTAATCGATGAGCATCTTTAAATAAGGAAGGCCAATAAAAAACCCGATTGTGGTGAACCTTGTCGCCGTTATCCGTCACCTCAAAGTGTCCACTACACGATAGAGTGTGACAATGTCCGTAATAACAGCATTTATCTTCGGCACACATCTCCTTATCAATTCGATCAGCACAGTTCGAAGAATCGGGCTCTTCCCAATAAGAGTGCTAAGGTGTGCGAAAAACCTTTTCTCTCTTTCCGATAGCTAAATTCCCCGGGGAATCACTTTGGCCACCAAATAGTTCACATAATCCGCAAAACCAAGGAATCGCCTCTCTGGCCCTCACTAGCAAAAGTTTTTCGCCCGGGAAATTCATCATTCACCGGAATATCATCTCTCGCCTTCCGGGGCCGCAAGGTCTCACTAAATTTTCGCCCTTCTTGTCCTTGATTTCTACGCCGAACTCTTGCAAATGTATGATCCACCGACCTCAACTCGGGGTTTTGCATCTTTCGTCATCAAGTACTTAATGGCCGAATGATCGTTGTGCACCACGACTTCATTGCTAATCATGGGCCTCGAATTTGTCGAAAGCAAAGACAATGGCCACTGGGCTCTTTCTCGCAGGCATAATTCACTGAAAGGCCATTCAAAGCTCCGCTTGTATAGTAAATCACACCTCAAAGTGATTTTCTCGCTTTCGCCTAAGATCGCCCCAATCACAGTCGCTGCATCACACATCAGCTCAAATGGAAGCACTAACTGAGCTACAACAATAGGAGCCGAGATCAACTTATCCTTCAATACAAGAAAAGCATGTACGCATTGAGTCAAATTAATGGGATCCCCTGACTAACAAATTAGACAATGGTTTCAAGTAACTGTGAGAAACTCGATAAACTCGGGCCTATAAACTAAAGATGGCCTAAAACTTGGATCCCTTTTCACCAAGAAGGTGGAGGTACTTCTCACCGCTTCAATCTTCGCCCTATCTACCTCTATCCCTTGCCGATCCGATGTCCAAGGACAATACCTTCGTACTCATGAAATGGCACTTTTCCAATCAGCTACTAAATCGGGTCTTTCACATCTTGCTAGTACAACTCTCAAATTTGCTAGACAATTGTCAAATGAATTTCCCATTACTGCGAAATCGTCCATGAAAATCTCAATCGTCTTCTCTACCATGTCCGAGAATATGGCCATCATGCATCGCTGAAAAGTACCCGGAGCATTGCATAGTCCAAAGGCATCCGCCGGAAGCCTAATGTACCATAGGCAAGTGAATGTTGTCTTCTCCCCGATCAGCGAGAAGGATTAGTCAGAACCGAATATCCATCCTTAAAAGCAATAATATTCATATTCCCATTAGTCGAACAAGATCCGATCTAGAATGGCAAAGGAAAGTGATTCTTTTCGAAGGGCCTTGTTCAGCTTCCTAATCAATACAAATTCTCCAACTGCAGAATCGTTTAGATCAAGCAGAAGATGTTGTTTTCATCCTAATGATGCTTGTTCTCCTTTTTTTCTAAGACTACCCGAATCGGGCTTACTCCATGCACTCGGTCTCGAAATGGGATAAATCACCCCAGTATCTAGCCACTTTAAAACCTCTTTCCGAACTACCTCCTTCATTGTAGGATTTAACCTCCTCTGCGCTTCCACCGAAGGTTTATGCCCATCTTCTAATAAAATACGATGCATGCACATAGAAGGACGATCCCTTGGGGACACTCTGTAGACCATCCGAGTGCGTGTCCGTGATCCTAAGGACTCCCAATAGCTTCTCTTTCTCTAGTGCAAACCAAAGATGCTGATATAATCACTCTTGGTGTAGATTCGACTCAAAGGTATGCATACTAAACGGTTGTGAGAGGTTTTTTGCTCCCACCAGGGTGGTTGCTCAATCGATGGGACTAGCTGCTTTAACTCCTTCCGCCTGCAGGTCTCGAAGTATTTTCGCTCTATCAGGTCCGAAAGAGTCCATCCATTTAACATATTCTTTCCGCCTCACACTGTGTTCTCAGATTCATTCTCTACTAGGCTAGTCTCCAGCGGTTAGTAGGCAAGACCACCTGGGCTAGACACTATAGCCTCTACTATGCTCGCCATGAAGCAAGTATCACTTTTGTCGGTGTCTCACCGCCTCGAAGACATTGAATTTTACTTCTTCTTCAGACCTAGTTTCGCCCGCCCTCCGCACATCAATCATCACTGCCAGCCGCTAGAAAAGGTCTTCCCAAGCACCTGTGATTTTTATCTTCTCCATGTCTAAAACTATGAAATCTCGCCGGAAAAGATAAACTTGTCGACCTTTTTAATAAGACATCTTCTATTATCCTCCTGCGCTTCAAAGATCCGCCTCGCAATAAGAGTGATCAGAGCCCGACTCCAAGCTTCCTAATCCCAAACGCTTAAAGATGGATAAGGGCATAAGATTAATGCCGGCACCTTAAATCACACAAATAGCTCAAAAATAGCATTTCCAATCTGCGGCACTGGATAAGAAACGCCCGGCCTCGAGCCTGCGGGTAGCTTCCTCCTCAAGGATGGCACCGCAGATTCCTAAGCTTACCGCCTCTCGTCCGCTAATCTTCTCTCTCCCGAGACAAAAATGTCTCATGAACTTTACATAACTGCATTTGCTCTGTGGCACGCCAAATGGGATGTTTATATGCAGCTTAAAACATCCATGAACTTCGTGGAATTTGCTTATCCAAGCTTTTATGTTTCTTGAGACGCTGTGGTAAGGGACCTGTGATGCTGGCCTTTGCTTCACTAGAGGTCTCGCCGATCAAGCTTCCTGCGGGATCGTTTTTTGACCGCATCACCTTTCCGTTCGTCGGGTGATCTCCTCACTCTAACGTTTCACGATCAGTTGCACTTTGTGATTCCAATTCTCCCACTTCTCAGCATGAATCGCTTAACGCAAGGCTCATTCCTCTATCTCTTCGGTTTACTCTCTTCGAATTGCTCTAAGAAAGGAACCCGCTTGCCTTCGTAAGTAAGTTTTGCCATTTGGCCCATTTGTGTTCTCCAAACTCCTTAGCCGTGCCGCTTGATTGTTTAATCGGTTGCTTTGCTACGATGTTCGCTCTAGTCTCATTCATAAACGCGACGCTAAGTTAACATCCGCGGCAGCTTGCTCTAAAACCAGCCTCTTCAGGTGGTTCATTAGCTCCTATTTGATGGCATATTGTTCTCGTTATTACGCCATCCATACCCTTTGATTGTTTTGATTATTCGTTCTGATTGTTACGCCTACCCCGTCCCCGACTCGATTCCCGTAGCCGCTACCCCCATACGGCCCTTTTCGTCACGTGATTGATTCGATTGAAACCTCGACACGCATCGGGCTTCGCTTCCACCGTAGGCTTCCTCGACCGACATCTCTACACTACTATGCCGTCTCCTCCACAATTCACAACTCCCATGGAGTGGTCTGTATAGCATGTGTTGTTCCCTCACGCCTATTTAACCGCTTAGTCACCGAGCCACATGATTTACCAGATTGTCAGGGATCATGGTCTGTGCCACCCACCGTATGTTTATCGGTGTAAATTTCTCTCTAAAGCCACCGATTAGCGTTGGTCAGTAAAGATCTCTCCAATATCTCATACGCCTGGTCTGTGGTTTTCTTCATCAATGATCCTCCAAATGGTGCATCTCATTGTTCGGGCCGTATTTCACTATCAGAAGCGTGGACTTTCATCCATCCGTTACCGGCCAGAGGACACTTCAATAATTCATGGAACCTGGCCCCATGCCTCTCGCTAGGTTCTCCTCTAGCTGACCAAACGTGATGCTGGATCTCTTGCACAAGCAGCAATCTTCAAACGTGGAAAGAACCCGGGTCGAAACTTTTGTACCCAAACCTCGTCCATGTAGTAGCCGGAGTCTGGTGGCTGACTGGTCAGCCAATGCTTGGCTCTATCCCCGAGTGAAAGTGGGAATAACCGTAATCTTAGGGCTTCTTCAGTAACTCCGTTGTACTTGATGGTATCGCAAACTTCGAGGAAGTTAGTCAAATGCATGTTCGTATTCTCATGGGGTAGCCCATGGAACAATATGTTCCAAGCATTCAGACAAGGGACCGACTTCAATTCGAAATTGCTCGGGCTGAATCTACGTCGTCTCGATCGCCGCTCGAACAATCACAGGTAAACAAACTCATCTAATAAAGATGTAAGGATCAGCCGGTTGTATAAAATGGCCCGGGCGCTTGATTCTCATTTCGCTTCTGCGGGTTCGGCTTTGTTCAACGCCAAAATTCGTTTCGCGTTTTCCATGACTATCAGTTCTAACTGCTCGTTTCTTCGCTCGCCGCACCGTGCGTAAGCTCCTTTCTCGCTCGTGATCATTACGTGCTGGGATTAATTCCGATTTTTCTCGTCGTATCACCGAAACATGTACCGCAATAACACACAAACTAACAAACCCAATTATCAAAGACTTGTAAAATAACAAAGTAAAGAAAATCTGTATCAATACTATCTATGTGCTCACTTCTCTATATCAATTTAAACCTTCACAAGAACGGCGCCAAAACTTGACAAACAAAACGCGTGTAAAATGAATGCCTATGTGCGTTAAAGTGCACGCGTAGCTTCAAGTAATATAGTGTACTTAAAGTACCTGGAGCATCGATCCACGTGGAAAGGTGAATTTGTAATTACGAGGTTCTCGCTTTCGCATTAATATCCGAATAAATGATTCTAGGGTAAAATTTTAAGTAAGGAAACTCGCAACTAAGCTTACTGATTCTAGTGAATTAATGGTGTTGGCGCCTGTGGTTAAATCTCCCCTATCACACTAATGATTACTTTCTAAAGATATCAAGTATTCAATATATTTGTAATATGTCAATGGCGAGGTGATCTCGCTTTCTACGAGATATCCTCTCGAGGTATATCCGCCTATCTCGTGAATAGAATCGAAGTATATCTCTATCTCGAATTCTGCATTCCAAAATGCTTAAATGTTCTAACCTCAAAATGCCACCTTCAGTTCTAATATCTCTATTAACCGAATCAAGTTAAAGGCTACTTACCCGCATCCCCGAATACCCCATCATCTCGAATCTCTGGACTCCAAGGCGACTATGCTAACATTGGCCGCGACATTAACATATAATTGAAATGCAGATAGAGTAGATGTGACAAATTAATAACAACCGAATAACATGAAAGATCAAACTTTAATCCATCAGATACGACTGTGGTTTGATGTAACCCTAGAAAGAGATCTAGAAATATAATGGAAGAAAAGATGAAACTGCTTAATAAAGGGAAACATTGTTCTGGGGTAACCGTAATATCCGAAAAATGAAAAGCTGCATATTCCCTGCACTTCAAGTCGGTATCACCGCTTCTCGAACTCAGCTCGCTTCAGACGCTCCCGACACTTACTTCGCAGCTATCCGTACTTTTAAATGATGAGGTGCGACAGCCGACGCCGCGACGTGGGGACGCCACACGTGGGGACGCCGACGTGGGACGCCGCGACGTGGCGCTCACTTCACCCGTCTCCTCATCGTCTAAAACCTACTCCAAAATTGTTCTTTTCGCTCCATCGAACCTGTAACCACACCAGACACAAAATCAGGGATCTAGCCACAAAAACTATAAAATTATTATAAAATAAATGTGAAAATGACGAACCGACGCGAGTGTAAGATGAGTGTTTTAGGCACTCATCGTGTCACGTGATCTCGCAAGCAGAGTGTGATTTAACTCGCCAAAGCGAGACGCCGGGCTCTCGGCACCGAGGCCGAGTGGCGATATACCGAGCTGATCCGACTCCTTAGGTTGCGCGTGACTCAGGCGTGGTAGACGAACTCGCCAAAGTGAGCCGGCCGGGCTCCGGCGCCGAGGCCGAGCGGCGATGT